>NW_023611872.1:0-69177 GCF_013339725.1 Rhipicephalus microplus | reverse complement strand
GCAGGCTTTGAGAGAGGCAGTGAGCAAAATAATAATCGATGGAAAAGCTCCCGATGGATGGAAACTTAACAGGATGAGCATGAACTATAAAGGAGAGGGGGACAAAGCTGACATAAACAACTACCGTCCTATAAAAGTGACATCAGTGGTCTACAGGCTGGTGATGCAGATTATTAAGGAAAGACTGCAGGCATGAATAGAGGATGACGGGGTGCTGGGGGAACTGCAGAATGGGTTTAGGAAACACAGGAGATTGGAAGACAATCTGTTCTCACTGACGCAGTGCACCAAAATAGCAGAAAAGCAACACAGGCCCTTGTGGCTAGCATTTTTAGATATCAAGGAAGCGTACGGTAGCGTGGTTCAAGAGGACTTGTGGGGAATACTGGGCACATTAGGTGTAGACGATGGAGTCACTAATCTTTTAAAGGATACCTATAAAGGTAACAAGACAGTTATAAAGTGGGAAAAACAGGTATCCAAGCCTGCAGAGGTAAACTACATCTGTTTCCGCTGTCTCTAGTTCGTATAATGTCAGCTTAATTTTAACTGGCGCACTTCCATTAGAACCAGAATTACCTTTAGTGGCCAGACTCGTGCTGACATTCCGCGGCTATTTCCAGAAGTGGCGCATGCAAGTCGTTCTTGTAAAACCTTTTATGTCGCGTTCCCATTCCTGCGCACTTTGCATGCATACGCATGTACCATCATAGTCCAGTAATTTCTCCCATAACCATAACAGAATTTACAGTGAAAGTTGAATTAAGTAAATGAACACATAATGGGATATTTAGTCAAATGATGCGTATGTGATTGCTCTCGCATTAACACTGACAATCACTACGATAGAAATGGCGTAACTTTTCCTCTTTGCTTTTCCCGGCGAGTATTAGGATTGCTTCATAAGCATTCATTATTCTTACTGCTTGATGTCACGTTGCAAAGCACGGCAGTGAGGTGGGGTACATAATTTTATTGAAAATTATTTCCTCCAGGATTCCTTGACATCCGTAAGTACGAAAATGAGCTACGACATACTAATTCAATAAATATTGTACATTCTCACGCAGAGTGACTAAGCTAAACTGGCCCTGTTTTCTCCGGCAAGTTGCCCATGGTACATACAAGAATGAAAGTAAATGCCCAGTTTATTTTCACAAACTAACTTTCTTATATTCTGTCCGAGCAGTGATTAAGCCAAACGCCAGTTCCTTAACTAATTCCTAAAAACTTCTTGTATGACCCATTTCTCTCAGCTGCAGCCAGCTGAGGCCCTGTCACAACAAAGCTCTTGCCCAGTTAAATCGTTAAACAAGGCTTGTACGCTTGAAGCGATGTTTCGACTAGCGGACTTGTCTTCCTCAAGGCTAGAACATAACCTCTGTTCCAAGCTTCAGGAAGGCAAGTCCGCTTGTGAAAATGCCGACTCGTTTACATAATTCCTGTTTACGGATTTTACCGTGAAAGCTGGTATCAGATCACAACGACAGTGGCAGTGTGTTAGTGATCCGCCTCTGGTGTCTGTAACCGAATCAGCCGAAATTTAAAAAATGTCTCCAGGAAAACAATTTTACGAACGTAGGTCACTTTTACTGATTATTGCCGTCAATCAAGCATGAACATTTGTAAAAACTAATGTGGTCCCGCGAAAGCAACATAGTTTTTGAATATCAATGAACGGTATCAACCTGAGTGAATGATATAACTGATGGTGGCTGTTATTCTCTGCTGCCATCCACCATATATTGACCTATCCATTAATGAGGAGCCCCTCCCAGCTGACGGCTATGACTCTTCCTATAGTGATGATAGCATGGGCCCTCATGATATTCCAGTTAAAGCTGTATTGAGATCACCACAGGGGCCCATTTAGAATTCGCTATGCGCCGCCGACATCTATAGTGTTCGCATCCACTACACTATAGCGAGAAACATAAATGTGTAATTAAAAAGACTGTAGGAATTAATGTAATTCGAACCCGGATCTCTGCGAGGCCGGTGAGTATTCAAGGCACCTGGTTCTTGAAACTCCTTCATGAGAACGCCAGGTGTCATGTCGGGCGAGGAGCCTTGTTAACGTATATAGGCGTCTATAGCATCCTATAAGAGTAAAATTCAACCATGTCACACAACGTGATATGCGCGACGAATGAATCATTCAATCTACCCATTATAAAAGACTCAGCCATAATTATTCACCGTCATCAGCCAGAGCATAGGCACAGTGAGCATAATGCCTTACATTAGCGGTGTCTCTCGTATCCGCAGAATACGAACAATGGCTTATTAGGTGCTTGCATACTTCTTGAATGTTACGGCGGTTCATGTCGCAGTGGGTACCTTACATGTATATTTTTATTAGTTCACCCAAGATAGTCTACAACGAGGCCTAGAAAAGACGTTTTTCCAGCTTTTGCTGTGATTGTACTGCGTGTTCTGCGCAGGCCTGGCATTTATTTTTCATTGGAAGCTTCTACCATCTTCGTCCTGCCATTTGTTGCGTTTTTAGTAGTTCGCCAGCCGTGTCTCCATCACCATTAAGCTTTCCACCTGTTGCTTTCTGCAGACGATGCACCAGAACGCTCAGCCAAAGGTAAGGAAGCTATTTTCATCTCACTTCTGAATTCAACTGCGAAAAAAAAACTAACATTGATGCACAGTTTAAATTCATTGATAAGGAAGTATTCAGATTCGGACAGACCTCGGGACCTTCCAAAATCTAACCTCAGCATTATATTATGTTTCCGCTTTGCATAGCCCACCTGATAATCTACTGCTGTGTCACGTAGTCCTCAAGGTGCAGATGCAGTTGTGCCACTCGAATGCTTATATGAACGTTGAAACCAGCATGTGTGGCAACTTGATCACAGCTACGACGATCAATAAGTGGTGCAAAACGTTGCCTTCGCTTCTTATTTGCAGTAAAATCTAGCAGAATCCTATTTACACTTTGCTTGAGCTTCTGCACTAGCCGGTGGAGCATATACCGATACATCCGGTGTCCTCTTCGCTTAAGCTCCTCCACTACCAAAATGTCAATTGAAGAAGTCAGCATTGCAGCTACTGAATGAACGATGCTTCTATTGGGCAGGATTGAGATCTCCAGCGCTCTATTTGATGCTGTAGAGGGTCTCAAATATCAGCCCCACCATCAAAGCTGCATGGCGACATTGTGAACCTAAAACAAATACGATAAATTGGAGAGCCCGTTTTATATAGCTCTTCTCTCTTGAATGAAAAAAGTGTTGGTGTCACCAGACGCTGCTTTCAATTGAAAAACATTTTGTACTTTCTAGTGTCAACAACCTAGGAACGGTCCCTGGAGTTCAGAGTGCATCTCGGTGGCTATTCCACAGGAGAAATGAAAAATTGTGCCTTCTGGCTCCTAAGACACCTCCCCCAATTTTTGTGCACGAGTGAATTAGCTAATGCATCAGAGCTTTGACACAGGTGTAAGCTCGCCCGTTGTACGCGTAATATATGGCGGTGTATGCGAGTAAAACTTGGCAGCTCAGTAAGTTATCCTAACGTTAATGCACGTGGCCTCATTCATGCCAACAGTCTTCGTGCTCACCCGCCCACGTGGTTCGGTTTCTGGTCCCGTGATGAGCTGCTACTACGATCCGGCGTGGTCGAACGGGACCAAACGTGGCAGCGGGGCCTAGGACCTGCTGCAACACTTTCACACCAACACGTGCACGCACGCGGTCTTTGTGGGCGTGGAGTATGACTACCACGGCATCGTAATTCCTGGATACGTCGCAGGTAGACAAGCGAACGCTTGTAAGTTTTCCAAATCTTTGCTTGATGAATCAATGCCGGTTTGTTAAGACTTGCTCAGTAAGAAACCCTCGTGGCGAAAACATGGGTTGTGTAGAAGCAAAGGAGAACATCAAGAAAGTTGTTATCGCACGAGCTTTGATATAGAATTTGATGGTAAAATATATAAAGGAGATGCTACTGACAACACTTGTCTCACGCACATTTTTTTTTCACACCACACAAATGGTCGCGAGAAATTTTCAGTATTTCACAATTGAACAAGAATACGCAGATAATGCTTGGCAATAAGCCATAGAATTCATAAGGCCGACCATAACACGCACAATGCACGGGTACTGCACTGTAAAGTCCCACAAACATACAGCGACCAAAATACTCGATAAACGCTTGCTTGAGCTTCCCCTTCAAGAGAAGAACGTGATAGCGCAAACAAGTCCGGTGAACAATTATGATCAAATATGATCATTAGTACACATATAAACATGCTAAGTTCAATGGATGCACCGATAATACAAGTGGCTCTCGGGTGAATGCGGCTTCACGTTTAGGCACATCATACGTGTGCCATGGTTCTCTTGATTACACGCAGTCTCTCTCGCGAATTTTCTGACCCTGAGGCGGCCTGATCTATTTTTGCTAGTATGCGTGATGGTCCGAGACGTCAACGGGGCGTCCTCAAACGCGATACAATTCGCCAATACTGTAGTCGAGTGGGCAATAAAGAACAGCTTCGATGGTGTAGAAGTCGACATGCCCGAAGACACAGCTGGTCTTGCTTTTGACGCTCTGGTCAAGGTAAGTTACCTGCGCGAAACTTTACATCGCAATCGATTTTGAGGCAGCGTAACCTTCCTTTAGCAAAGCGAGACATTCAGTAAAGATGGGTTGCGTTTGGTCAACCTTCTAATGAAGCGTTGTTTCAGTCCAGCATAGGTAACTTTTTCATGAAGTTCCCGTCGCTGATGTGTGGCGTCGTACATCATGTTCAAATGCACTGAAGAGCACAGAACGCCACATTTACTTGCTGAAGTGTTGTTGCTATGCAGGAGTGCTGCCGTAATTAACATAGCAAAATATCGTTCTCCACTTGATTCTGAAGTCTACAAATTCTCTTCATTTTGTTTCAAGTTCATTAAAAAACGTTATAGGCGTATAAACTCATACGTATAATATTTATATGAAAAGTCACGCTACGTTAGAAAAAAATATATATGTCACACAACTTGAAAATCTTGTTTGAAAGCCGTTTCTGAATTTCTTCGAAAGAAAAATATGCTTTTATCAAATAGCACAAGGCGAAAGCAGCGTACATAGTTCGTAATTATTGAGTGCACCGATGCATTTTTGCGGTTGTTTACATTGTAAAGAGCATTACTACGTTGCGGAATGTGGATTCTGATAAGTTGATCTATAAATAGTAATAATGGGCTGGAATCTTTGTATTTGCCACATAAACGTTGAAAGCTACCAGCTTAAAGGGGAAAAGTTGTTAAGTGTAGATGAAAGCGCACTTGAAAAGTAAACGTTCCAAGTTAGAGAACCACGCTATGAATTATAATTCTCGTTAACAACATTGTGAGAACTTTAAGCCGACAGTATACCACACTTCAGGACATAATGCCTAAAGTTTGATTGATTGACTTGTGGGGTTTAACGTCCCAAAACCACCATATGATTATGAGCGACGCCATAGTGGAGGGCTCCGGAAATTTCGACTGCCTGGGGTTCTTTATTGTGCACTCAAATATGAGCACACGGGCCTACAACATTTCCGCCTCCATCACAAATGCAGCCGCCGCAGCCGGGATTCGATCCCACGACCTGCGGGTCAGCAGCCGAGTACCTTAGCTACTAGACCACCACGGGGCATAATGCCGAAAGTTACTGCTGTGGTTACTGCTTTAGTGTGGCGCTAAAAGCCTGTTGGTATTTCCTTGAAATCTACGTTTGGAATCGATTAAGCTCGATGCTGATATTCATAGGAGCTGCCTAATTACAATAAATAAAAGTAAACACGTAAACACGTAAACATAATACAACGTCTCGAAAGAAATTTTCTTCGTTTCACTCTGTCATGGTTCTTGTATGATTTTTGTGAGGCATAACCTAAAGTAGAAATAATGATTTAAATATCGGTGGTTTTACATTATGCATCAGGAAAACGTTACTGCGACAATCTCAAATAAACTTCGCGACCTCTATCACTTAGCATCTTGAGTTCCATAGCCAACTCAGTGGTTACAAGTATATCTTAGCATATAAAGTGCAAATAAATTTCCGTTTTATTGCAGGCTGTGTCTATCGAGATGGCATTAGCAACGCAACTGTGAATATTGAGTGCGAACGTTTACATGACGCCCAGTTTTGTGAATCAGGTGGACTTGAGGCAGCTACACAGGTGAGTGAAAAACGAGAAGAAATGAAATTGACAATAATTACGACTACATGCTGAAAAATTTTTTATACTTGGTACTCATGTATACAGTCTTTGGTTTATACACGGGAAATAGTAGAATGCTTGCCCATGCAATGAAGCGTATGACCGCCGTCTCAAATGAGCATTCCCTAGCTAATTAGCTATTACATGTATCAGAAGAATACGAACAGTTTAGGCACAGCACTGACATTGTTTAAAACAACAAAAAAACGTGTTAAAGTCTTTGATAAGAATCTTCTTATATAGACAAAAGTGTCATCATGAATTGGGATTTATATTCTTTCCAGTCTTGGTTGATTCCACAAAATAAAATTTCTTGCGAGTGCCAGCACCCCAGCAAATAAAAGGACAAAATATCGGCAAGGCAAAGCGCAGCAAAAATATGAATTTCAGGAAAGTTATTCTGACAGAATTCTCCTGCTACATTGCACATAAAAATGGTCCACATTGTCCCATATATAGATGGAGAGCTTCAAGGTGGAACAGAAGTAACAAAAGTGTCATCATGATGGCTACTGCTCCCACAGAAAATTTTGCATTTTCATTTGCTACGAAAACAAGGTGCGAACAATTTCATTACAAATTCCACAAAATACACGCGACATGCGAGAGTCCTAAACTGAGAAACTAGTAAACAAAGGAAAACCGACAACTGTAATCAGGTAGAAAAATATACATACTAGTAATCGCAGCAGCTAAAGTACAAAAACAACACATCAAGGGATTCCAGCGATTTTCGATGTATTTTGCAGTGCTCAAAGATGAAATCCAAACCTAAAATGTGTGAACAATATTCTGACCTCATGTAAGAAGCAGCACATGTAGTTGTTCACTTTCTATTATTGTAGAATCTTGTCAAGGAACTGCTATCATCTGCACTTGCACTTTATCAATTTTTATAAGCACGTATTTTCCAAATGAAATGGATGTTCATTAGTGCAAACCTTTGGGCTAGTGGGTTGTATAAACGTCGTTTAATGTTTAAAAAGGTGCCATGAGATTTCCTCATCGTAGAAAAACCTTGCCTTTCCCGAAATTACACTCGATATACTTTTTTGCCCCGCCGCCGTGATCTAGTGGCTAAGGTACTCGGCTGCTGACCCGAAGGTCGCGGGTTCGATTCCCGGCTGCGGCGGCTGCATTTCCGATGGAGGCGGAAATGTTGTAGGCCCGTGTACTCAGATTTGTGTGCACGTTAAAGAACCCCAGGTGGTCAAACTTTCCGAAGCTCTCCACTACGGCGTCTCTCATAATCAAATGGCGGTTTTGGGACGTTAAACCCCACAAATCAATCAACTCGATATACTTAGCTACTTTCACCATCTGTTGACCATCGACGTGAACAATAGGCAGATGCGTACGGTCTCGGAGATGGTGAACGCAGGCTTGGAACAAGAAATTCGGAGGCCTTGTAAAAGCGCCCAGAACAAAAAATAAAACTCTCGTATTCTGTTAATATGCATCGCATTCATTCTCTCTCAGTTATGTTTTCGGTCATTAGGAAACACGAATGAGACTGCCATTATAACAGCTCACAAGCAATGAGCTCCCGAAGAGTGTGAGATGATGAATACAATGGGTGTTCGCTTTGTGGATTCCGCGGTAGAGGGCACAGGCCTCTTTGTTTGCATAGAATGCCGTTCGTTTCCTCCTCCTACCAGTGATGCAGTGCGTTTTTCAATGTTGCATTGTCTTCAGAAAGCGATGAAGTATCACATTGAAAAGCGCCCATCTTTTCACGCCATCATTACACCGCGGTAAGTTGGCAGTAAGTTGCTTTTGCAAGACTCTAGAGGGCAAGAAACATAGGGTTAATTCACAAACGTTCTTGTTCAGCCGTGTTTTTTGCCATTGACCGGCTGCCTTCAACAATGTCGTGTTCAGCACTCTAGTGTTGAGCGTGGAATACCTAATTTTTTGAATAAATGTAGCATGAGGAATTTTTCACAGCGAAGAATTAGAAAGTTGATTACCGATATGGGAGAAATTACCAGTGGGATCAAAACAAATGGTCCGCGTGTAAAAATGCCTTCGGGTCGCCTTAGCGGTTCCCCATGGCTACCAACTTAAATTCTGTCCAGAACTTTGACATTATACTCTCCATGTTCTGGGCACTTTCTCCTAGTCTGTATTGAGTTTCGAAAATATTCGACGGTCTTGAAGTTTAGTTACCGTGCCTACTATGTTAATACACCACCGACATCTCCCATGGTCCATGTAATTGAGAAAGGGGAAGGAAGCTCTATTATGATCCATATTATTTGCGCACTGACTGAATAACTAACAATTTTAATAGAAAACAGATGATTTACTACATTCTGTATACAAAAATACAAGAATACATGCTGGAAATGATACATTTCTGCGAGCGCGATTGCCTACAAAGTTTATGTTATAGCCGAGTACACTTTCTATGTTCCAATGTAGGCTCTATCTAATGCGCATATCTTTGCCTCACCAGTGCAGAAACTTGCTCAGGTAATTAAATTTATATGTGTCAAGAAAATGGAAGCGAAATAAAAGTACTTTGAGTCACCTACATTGCCTAGGCAGAACTTGTCGCGTTACCCTAAAAAAAGCCGTGGGTACATCTGCGACCGCTAGATTTTGAGCTAGATTTTCAGCTAGGCATTGCTGTACGTTTCTACGTTCCTGTAACGCTAAAATAAATAATCTCTCCAGAAAGAGAATGGACATAGCATCCGCTAACAGTGTATTTTGTTAACCAAAATAATTTAATATATTTGGTTTCGTTCTTTGCGGAAACACTACTTGTTCTGCATAGACTGACAGACGTTTGGAGATGCGCGCAGCTGCGAAAGCATTAAGAGCCCTTTTATTTCATGCAGGGCCGTCGACGTTTTGGTGCTGAACACACAAGATCTTGTTCGAAAGGACCAGGTCAATTCGGCCGACTCTCCACTTTACGGAAACGCTTCCTGGGTCAGATATTTTTGCACTGGCAGTGCTCACAATCGTATGCGTTCTACGCAGCTGCTCGTTGTCACAACTTGTGGTAATTAGGTAGAACCTGCACTACCAACAGAACAAATGTAGGTTGAGCCTTCCATGATTTAAGGAAGCAGGCTCAGTCCACTTGAATAAGCGTCGTATGATTTGCTGCGTACTACTACATAGGTGTGAGAGCGCCAAGGAACGGCTACTGCTAAGAAGCGGGGAAACAGATATATATTGCCACGAGCATATTACCTTGTATTCCGCGCTATTGTTGCTGACAGGCTTGTATATGCCACTGTTGGAAAGATGGTGAAAATAGGCGCCCGAAAAGAAAGATGAGTTTGTTTTGCCAGTAATCGGACTAGCCTGACGTTCTTCTGTCCTCTAGATACAGGTTTATGTTACATTATAACGTCGAAATGTTAAACTTAACACAATGAGTCAATGAAAAATATACCGACATACTGATGTATTCTTTATGCAAGGGTACATATTTCTGTTTATATATACATCTTGTCCACATCATTACCGTTGTAAATTCATGCTTCCTGCTCAAAACAAACATTGGCGTCATCAGTGGGACAAGGGGTTAGACACCCTCCTGCCCTTAACGCTCACCCTCTAAGTGTTTCAATTATTTATAGTGTAAGGACACAGGCACATTCAAATACATGGATAAACACAACGTATGGTTCAACGCTCTACCTCTCACCCACTTATGCCGAAAACATTTTTGCTACGTCACTACTCATAGGTTATCAATATGGGAGATCAGAAAACACTTTCTCTATTTCTCCGTGCTGTCAGCGTAGGATTGCACTTAAATGATGAAGCGTTACAAAAAATTACCATGATTAATGAGGTGTTTGTTTTACGATTCGAATTTTTTAAGCATACTCATCCGTGGATGTTGATATGTAGTATTGCTTTCTTGCTGCACTTTCTCGCAGTTTACGATTTTTGTTTTACGGCCAGTTTTTGTAGTTGTCTCATCGCTTCGAATGCTGAACGCCCCTCAACTATTATATAGCCTCGAAGGAAGTATTCATGTTAGGCAATAGTAACTGAACGCATAATTTTGAACTGTCTTGAGTGCTTTATAATCAATACCTCCTCGCAAACCACAAGCAATGAGTCATACTTTAAAAATTGAAGCATCACTGGAGCTTTCGGGTCATCTTGAAATTAGCCCGCCTATTACAGGTGTGCCAAACATTAAACGACACGTCGTGGATGAAAGCCTGGCAGGAAGACGAATACAGCTTCATGAATTCCAAAGAACAAAGATTCATCGTGCTGGAAACGAAAGAAAGCATTCGTTGTAAGGTAAATGGTCATCACACCCTTCACAAATCTATATACCTGTCTTTGAACCCGGACACATAAAAGGACGATGGATATGCCTAAATGAATCGAGGTATGCGTCATATTCAATACGTTGCACTTTCGAAACAGCCACGATTTAGGAGAGCGGGCTTTAGGCTAACTGTACAGATTCTGACTTGGTGTTTTCTTGAACGTCTGCATCAAGTGCTCTGTGCTCTACGACGTCCCTACTTTTTACAGCACACAGTCTCAATGTTGTGGGCAAGTTTGCATGGCTATCACATCAACTGTGAATGCCAATGTGCTGCCATGACTCTAACAGAGGTGATGGGGTGGAGCGTGGTGGGACTTGTGCATATATCTATTCCTTGTTTTTGTGCAACAAAATGTCTCTGTATATTTCTTGAATGTATTCACTTATCCACGTGCGTGTCACACGTGCACACGTGGCGCCAACAGCGAAGACCGACCGCGTCAATGATTCGAACGCACCTTCACTGTCTGTTGAACTAGAAGACTTTAGTTTGACCAAAAAGTTTCTTAGCAATAAATATTTTCTGTTATATATGTGGGGTTTAACGTCCCAAAACCAACATATGATTATGAGAGACGCCTTAGTGGAGGGTTCAGGAAATTTTGACCGCCTGGTGTTTTTTAACGTGCACCCAGATCTAAGCACATGGACATACATTATTTCCGCCTCCATCGGAAATGCAGCCGCCGCAGCCGGGATTCAATCCCGCGACCTGCAGGTCAGCAGCCTAGTACCTTAGCCACTAGACCACCGCGGCGGTGCAATTAATATTTGCAACGTCACCGGTGAATCAGTGCGTTAAACGCACCAACTTGACCATTCGCAAGCTTGAGTGGTCATATTGTACTGGGAGCGTGCTCTGTCAACAAAAATTAGCCGGCCAGATTAATAACTGTTATTGAGGAAATGAAGTGTGTCGTATCTCACTCCTTGTGTTTGCAGTTATTGAAAGCTTGGTAGTTTGGAATGCGCACATTTTTTAAATGTTAGCCCTATAAAGAACAGCGTTGATCGTACATTAAAACAGGTCTAGAAGGCAGTGCAATTAAAGAAAGGCTCTCAATGTGTAGCTGCCATCATCTACTAACCCAGTATTACGTTGAAGCCACTGAACGTGCTAAATATACTCTAGTTACAAAGAAGAGACTTTTGATTTGCGTAAATTCCATACAAACAAGTCCGCATGGCCCACATTTAACGCCTTGCTTATATGTTGTGTATCTCGCTGTGGTGTCGCTATGCTTGGTACGCTTATTTCATTGAATATTCTTGGTGATTGCTATTATAAATAATTGAGATACTGAAATACGAACCAGTTAAATATATATACGAAATTCTGCCACTTTCTGAATTTATGCTAAGGGTGAAATGATATGCTGCAAGATCACCTATGAAAAAAAAACAGAAGTTAAATATTTCTGAAAGTTGTAGTGAGTTTAAAGGGACACTAAAGAGGAACAATGGCTTGAATTAAATTAGAAAAATGCACTCTCAGAACTCTAATGACATATGTTTCTATATAATAAGTTTGGTATTAGCGAAGAAAATGAAGGTCGAGGTTTAATTTTTTGGGGGGCGCAGGAATTTCGTGCGTTCTGTATGAAATTTCAAAATGCATTTTTGGCATTTTCTTTGCATTGGCTCGATGGAATTTGCTGAAGCTTTGTATCCTATGTACAATTCACCCACAGATTAAAATACACTTCTATTTATTGATTGCAAGCTGTGTATTACCCTGTAAACACTTTTTCGAAAATTCTTACGTCATGAGGTATGCAGCGGGAATCTCAAGGTAGCGTCGCCGCCAGCATTTTACTTTGGCTCGTTTTATTGTTTGCTAAGCGTCATGTCATTTTAACAGTGGTGTCGTGTCGTGGTAGTGGTTTTATTAAAAAAGCAGGAAACCAAAGCTTGCTCTTTACTTGCAAGTAAAACTGAATATATTGTTAAGTCCTAAAGTTTTACCATCTCTCACATTTTTGCAGGTATGAAACAGTTGCTCAATGAAAATACACAATTCTCAATATCTCTTTCAAGAAACTAGAGGCACCGTTCGAACACGCTTTCACAACACTTAACACAGTAACACATGTATGTGTAGATGTTTTCCACTCTACCTTACGATTTCTCGCGGAAAGAATGCTCCAGTTCCAAGGCACCATGTTGGAAGGAATAGGCAGCAAATCCTAGCTGGTTCCACATTAGTTTTACACCGAACACTCTGAGGCGTACGACGGGCATTCTTTAGTGTGCCTCTACGATTCAATGTTGATTTCTGATCAAACTCGTCTCCGAAGCCTTTCCTGGCTTTGCTGTAGCCGGAAGTCCACATCAAATATAACCCAATATCGGAAGCGCGTATCTGGAGCTTAGTTGTGTTAGAAAAGATGAGGAGCAGGAGGCACGTCAACTGCAGCTTTTCCGATCGAAACAAAGTAAACAAACAGCGAAACCTTAATGGCTTTTGTCGTCATGGTCAGAAAAAAGTGATTAGGATAACAAACAAAAGCTTCCGACTCTTCAAAGGTATCTGCGATTAGAATATGACACAATCAAAATGCATACAACGTCTGTGTACATCAGCTGTGGCAAATCATAGCTCTGGGTAATGTTCATCATCATCATCATCGTCAGCCTGACTACGTCCAGTGCTGGAAGGCCTCTCCCATGTTCCACCAGTTAACCCGGTCCTGTGCTTGCTGCTGCCAATTCATGTTACTGTCATGGGTCATGTTACTGGGACGCAAAATATTATTCTTTATTGCCTTCTTGTCCACTTTCGAATTGCTTCTCTTTCTTGGGTAATTCGCCATTCATATTAAGCACACTGCCCGAAAACGACTCTTCGACAATATTTACGGCTGCTTTTATTCCACAGATGAGTTCATCGCGGCTAGCGGGTTGCCAGGCGTCGCGCTGAAGCAACTCGGTTCGGATGCTTTTCGAGAGTCGCAAGAGTGTGGCGCTCGCGACACGCTGTTCGACGCCGTAGCCACCGAGTTCCGCCAACTTCGGCGCAGCGCAGGCGGCAAGCTGCTGTGAAAATCCCGCCACGTGCAGCTCACTGTGGTGCACGAAAGTGGACGCACGAGCTGTCTCGGCATCGTCTAGGACCCATTCTTTCCGATGGTTGCTGAACTGGGGACTCTGTTGGGCTTGTACTGCTGAATTTATATGCGTAGTTTTTACAATGTACTCAAGTGATCTATTATTAAATTTTCTGTAAGTAATTCTTGCCTGCGATTCGATTTTGCGAAGTTATATTGCTTGAGCGAATATGAGCTCGCGATGAATTTTGACACTGCCTCAATCTGCCGTCCGCTGCATTCTTGTTACTAATATTAGATGGTTGATGTCCAAGCTTTAATTAATCTCAATAAATATAACTTGGTTCCTGAAGTTTATATCTTCACACTCACCAATTATTTTAATCACAAGAGAAAACGAACAACACAAACCTATCTCTTTGCCTTATAACAAAGTACCTTGTTTGATTCTTTTGTTGGCTCATGTAATTATTTGATGACATTAGTTTATGACAGATATCATTTTATTGAAAAAATATGTTTCAGTGAAGTGCTTCTGCAAAGTCTGCTTCAAAATACGTTGCTTCCAGCATTTCCTTTTTTTTTCATTCTACTCGGCGCTGCGGTATATATGGCTTGGTTTAGATCGATGATAACTAATCTTTCACTTCAATTTCGAATGTTTATATGGCGTAAAGAATTCTTAAGATATCTGCAGACATTTCGCTTAACGCTGGCTTTTACTTTTTCCTATTCTTTTCTCTACCACCTTTCTTATTGTCGTGCTCAAGGAGGCGCCGCCTTACGCATTTGTCAATTCAAGCCCCACACTTTTGATTGGTCGATGTGCTGTGTATTTCATTACCCACCTAACTGCTGGAAGTAAAGAGAACGTGGTGGTGTTTTATTGCTCGTTGATTATTAAAGTTACCTGAAAGATAGTGTCTGACCACAAACGATAAGAATATAATAATAATTTATAATACTCTACTAATAATAAAATTATAATAATAATAATAATAATAATAATAATAATAATTTATCATACTAAAATAATATAAATAATATTATATCAGAGATGTCACAACTTTGCCGCAAGGGCGAAGCAATGAACACGATAGCAACAAATTTGAAGGTCACGCGCAGAATGGCAAGCAGATCGAAACGTGCCCCACGTTTTTCACGCACAAATGACGCACAAAACGTACTCAAAGGTACAGATGAATAAGCGTCTCAGTTGTTACTTCGCTGTGTCCAAAAAGTATGCCCTTTTCGCAAACGGAAGCTGTGCAACGATTTCAGGGACCTTTGTGCGCCCGGTAACTACAACAGAATTGCTCCGACGAAACCCAAAGGCTAGCCAGGACGTACGATTCTCCCCCCTTCAAGATTAGGGCGGGCTACCAAGCGTACACCAGTTTATTCTCTAGGCGGGCTACAGTATGCTTAAGAGATGACAGCCGCCGCGCGCTCACTGCGCCCTCCTTCTGATAATGCTGAAAACACGATAGTTTCTCCACGAGATGCCTGCCAACAGCGGAAAGTGGTAGATAGAAATAGCTTGCCGTTTGAAGGTTGATGGAGGTACCTTTAAGTGGCTCAGTGGATTCACGACGCAGAGGTCTCATGTGCGAGTCCACAGGCTGGAGTTTTTTTTCTAGGATTTTTATTGCGATTACACTTATATGGACACACTCGGCTGGCGTGGGCGTCAATGTCAGCACCGATGTCATGCAGCGTACGTGTACACGCATCTATATATATGAAAACGGAAGAAAGAAAAAAATCCTAAAAAAAGCACTCCGGGGCGTGTAACCGAACGCAGGACTTCTGCTTCGTAAAAGTGACGCGCTAACCACTGAGCCACCACGGAGAACGTTCTTCACCGCATAAACGACAAGCTATTTATATCTATCACTTACCGCGGATGTGTTTACAGCATTACCAGCAAGATAGAGCAATGAGCGCACGTCGCCATATCACGCAGTGGCGCTCAATGTAATCTCCTACGCGTACGTTGCCCGGTTTAGAGAAGGGGAGCGACGCTCCCTCACGCGCCCTTATTTCGTGGTGGCGAGGAGGGGAGGATCATACGCCTTGGCTGGTGTAAGCTTTGCTTGGAACAGTTCTGCTGTAGTTACTGGGTGCACAATGATCACTGCAATCATTGCAATCTGCATTCGCGAAAAGCACGCGCTTTTCAGACTCGGCGAAGTAACAAATGAGACGCCTATTATTGTGCACCCGTAGCTGTGAGTACGTTTCGTGCGCAATTTTTGCATGAGAAACGCAGGGCACGTTTCAATCTGCTTTCCATTCGGTGCGTTACCTTTCAAATTGCTGTTATCGCGCTCATTGCTTCGCTTTTTGTGGCAAAGCGGTGACCGTTTTCTTTCTTGCATTTTCATATAGACCTTTTCAAAAACGCCTCGCTGGGTGCCGTCATAGTCCTCTTCGGGCTGCGCGAATTGACGTGACTCCTCAAAAATGCCCTGACAAGGCTGCGTCCTTAGCCTTCGTACAACCACGCGCAGCCCATCATGGGGGCGTTTTTTTTTCCTCCTGTGAAAAGGTTGATGTGTATATAAGTATACATATAAGGTGCATGACATCGACGCTGGTGGCGAAATCCAGCCGGGAGTGTCCATATAATTGCTATTGCAATAAAATATTATACATATTATTCATTTTGGTCTGTGCAATTGTGACGTGCATGCATTTTTATCTTCTATATCTGTTTTATGCTCGAGTAAGAACTATTGCATTCGGTTTAATTATGTTATGTAGTAACTCTAAGGTTTTTTTTTATTTTAATATATTATTAGGCATATTATATTGAATATCCGGCTTTGTGATTTATTTCGTGGCAATGCAGTTTTTTTTTTCTAGTAGTAGCAGGCAGTCTGCTTTTTAGTGGAGGGGTTGTGCTGTTACTGCCTTACCAGACATTAAAAATGGTTCTAATTCCATATTAATAATGAATTACAGTCAAGGACGAGAATGAGAGTAGCATCATGGAGTGTAAACGGTTGTTTGTTCATTTCATTTATTGATAAAGAGTCGAGAACTCAACAGCTTCAACCTATGAACTCTTGGCTGAATATTGACCGTTTAGGAAAATGAAGAGAGGTGAAAGGAGAACACGCGTCTAGTAGAATTTGCAGTTTTTTTCAGCGCGGCGTTGTGTGTCAATGACCCCCTAGCAGTGAGCCGGAAATAAGCCACAGATCTTGTCCACCCGCGACGATTCGACCCATCTATATCAGGCAGGCGCCTGCAGATGAAATGTCTCTCAGTGTTCACGCTACATTGCACGCGAGGAGCCTGAGGTAGACGACGACATCTGTGATTGCCGTGGGCGTTCTGCGTCGGGCTTGTCCCTCTTATATCGACTGCCAGTCGGTCAGAATTTCACACGCACATGTCTGTAACATGACAGGAGTGAATTGTGTTTAGCCTACACGGAAGGGGTAGGGTGCCAACCTCGGAGGTGTGATGCTATACAGTGAAGTCAATCTATACAGCTGGGGCGATATTGATGTCACAAAAAAAGGGGGGGGGCGGCATTCTATGAAGTCATACACCTTCTCTGTTCAACCAAACCTGGCACGACCGTTATCCCACGACGTCACTGGGGACAACTGTATTCCAATTCGACAATGTAGCTAAAAAATGTACGGAGCATTCGTTCGTACACAAGCTCGAACACTGCGGCGTACAAACGTGCGTGTGGAAGGTACCCACATATCCTACCTCACACAAGGAAGTTATAGAAGCTCAGGCAAACCGATCATGTTAAACATTCGAGGTTTACCATGGCCCCCCCTCCCCATACCTTTCACAGCGGAGCTATTTAGGGTTTTTGTTGCGCAGGGTAGTGAGAACAGGAATGATCAACATTATGAACCGGAACGTGCTCGCTTCGTCCTCTTCGACTTCTGCTCAGCTCCCACAACACGTGCGCCCATTTTACCAGCACGCATTACAAAAGCAACGATGGCTGACTCTGTTACACGGCTAAAATCACCTAACATCGCGAAACAACTTCGCGTGACGAAAAATCACGTAATGTTACGTCAGTAGCCACGTGACTAGAATCTCGTACAGTTGCGTAACTACTCGCCAGGCTGAAAACCACGTAACATCACGGCGCATCTCACCACCTGTCTAAATCATGTAACATTTGTTCACGATACTGAATCAAGCAATATCGCTTCCTAGGTAGTCATGTCACATGTTCCCGTCATACGCCATGTTGCAGATAGTCATTTGACAGGATTCCGCCATATACCCCAGACCAGCTAGTCTCGCGGTAAAATGACAAGCATGTAACACATCATAACATGACAGATATAGCGAAGTCTGGGAATACCAAGTACTTGTAACAAAAGCTTGTTATCCCTAGCAAAACTTAGCTAGGTCGAACACTAGCTCTGCTGACGGTTCCAGCTTTGTGCCGCTAATTCAAACTGTGCGAATTTAGTTTTGAGGACAATGACCTCATGACTTTCTTCTATATGCAGTATACAACGATGTCTAATTTCTGACAAGCGATATCGGCTGCGCTGGAAAGAAGCACCGCCTAAAGTAGCGTCGCAATAATTCGCATAGGTTCAACTGCGTACTCACTCGCATACTACAAGCGAACGAACTGGTATTGGCTAGACTTGACTAAACTATGAACAATCGACCAACAGCTGTTATAAAACTAACATCCTACTCATTAAAGGTCAACCGAACATTCGGCTGCATTTGATCTGCCACACTTCTGGAAATCGCGACGCATCCAAGTGGCTCACATAAAACACCCTCTTTTCCGCTCATTTAAGTTTACTTTTGGTAATAGCATGGGTGTGATGTAACAATGGTCCCGTTAAGCTTTTATTTTCTGCTGCCTAACTATTGCATTTCAGTACATGTGTGTTGTAAGTGTAATATTAGTTCACGTAAGCATGTTTCTTTTATGGATTTTTCAAGTTATTTATAAAACTGCTTTGAGCCAGTGAGCTTGCCGTTGTTCGCACGCGAGCTCTACGTCAAGGCAGACATACCTTCCACACATTAAGTTTTACTGAAACGACTAGCCAACAACATGTGGTAAATAACTTTGTAATTATTAACTTGACGGCAGTTATTTTTACGGGATATTTGGGGTATGTTGTGATATCTGCCTTACCCATTTTTTGTAAAAAACTTTAAAAAACACGTATTCGATATGTTAATTATTGAAATAGAGCTCCTATAAAGGCCCATCGCAGTAGAGTGTAGTCAGAAATTACACCTAATCTGCTAATTTATTCATTTCTCGCAATCTAAATAAGCGTAGAAAAATGCCTCTAAGAAGAAGCGTTGCAGGGGCTCCACCCTATAGTTTCACGCTGCCCAGTGAGAGAAAAGGTGGCACCTAGTTTTGTTTGGTACATCGCGAAAATACCTTTTAAGCACGAAGCATGACACGCGAAAATTAAGTGGACCACTTCTGTGTGATAGACAACTAGCGGTTTTTACCGAACGAATTCCGCTGTAATACAACTGTCTTAAATTTCTCACGTGAAATTGAGATGTGACGTAAAACAGCAAGAGCGTTAAAATGTACATTTAGGTTGCACCTACACGAAAAAGACGCAAAAGCGATCGGCTTTTACACGGCACACATACATACACGCAAGCACCCACTATCGCCATCCCGATTGCGAGGCTTCGCTTCTCGATGAAGTCCTAAGTTCTTCCGATAGGAAAGCCGAACTCTAGACGCCCTCCGGCTCATATCTTTACTTTTATCACCTAAAATTTTCCTTCATGACGAATGTTGCCATTTCGCTCTAACCAATGACGCCGACGGCAAAGCTAATGCAAATCAAGCTCTTCAATACAATTGTGGTAAAAAATGTTGAAGCTTAACTTTCAAAATTATTGTCTAAAACGTACCCTACATATTGCTAAAGAAAAACAAGCCAAATCATTTTTGCCTGCATTTATGGTGACAAGCAATCTTCACGATTGATTTCGTAAAGCGAATCAGTAACAATTTCGATATTCTTGTGCGCATTACAAGATCACATTCACCTTTGAAGCTGTTGGCTGACGAGAGACTGATACTTGAAGGAGTACATTCAGCTATACGCCACAGAAGATGCACCAGAAGGTCTTTAAAGTGGGAGCTTCTGGCAGGGCGATGTGTGGGCTGGCAAATCCACTTTATTATTTCTTAGCCAATGCACCATTTCATCAAAGATCATTAATATATTTGCGGAAGCTACCAGCTCTGGCAGAAATCATTTGCTTTTGCTTGCTATAGGTATTGCAAGTCTTCAAGTGCGCAAGTTGCAGCAGCCCTTCTTTATCACAAGTGGCGGTGTGAACGTTGGGTCCTCGTGTCATGTACGAATGACTGAATCGGAAAGCATCCAGAATCGCCATGCGTTTCAATACTTTATCGTCGTGCGTTACAATACTTTTTCGACGACGGGCCAGTAGTATAGCGTCATGTCACTCGAGAGGCAAATGCCAGAGTGGCCGGAAAATCATTCAGCGCACGTCAAAAACGTCTGAATTTTTCTGCCTTTGGAGCATGCCGCCACTGCCGCCACTGCCGCCACCTTCGCCACTTTACCAATTAATTCCGTTTTGCCCGTTACCTGATAATTAAATTCGGTACCGAATATGAGTCATGCACGCAAACTGAAAAGAAACATTTACCTTTTCAAACGTTGATTCAGGAGATGCACCAGTAGAGCGGCAACGGAGGCAGCAGAGTCAGCCGGCTGTGCAAAAGTGACATACGTTAGGGCATGCAGACTGGCTGCTGCTGCAGCACCTTCTTCTGCTTCCAGGCTTCTCAGCAATCAAAATCCAAGTGCATCGTTGCAAAAGCCACGAGTTTTGTCGTGATGAAAACGTAGTTTGTGATCGAGCCGATACGAATCACCACCGACTACATGGCCAAAATCTCGCAATACCGGCTGATTGTTTTTGTCACGTAATTTGTAATGTAGTGCAGCTGAATCACATCTTCTCGAGAAGCAGAAAGGCACTCCGGCTTCGCTCGTTGGAAAAATCAGTATCAGACTGATTATTGTCGTTTCGGGCTCGCGGCGTGGATTGTCGGCCGTTAAACGGCAAGGCAACTGGGTCTCCTATATGAGTTGTGCCACCAGGAAGATCCGAACCTGCAACATCCGATTTTTGTGCTATGGTGGCGGCCTTCTCCACGCCTATGTTTAGAGGGTATATATGTGCGTTTAAATGTGACAGCGTAAGTCAGTGCGACCCGTTGCCATTATGGCGAGTGTGTAACACTATTTTTGCCTCTTTGGCGTCACGTATATTGTGAGAATATTACGACATGACACGGGACCTGCAATGCCTCGCATGCTACCTGAAGGCATGAAGCCTGCAGAACGAAGCCCTCGCTATGAATAAAGCAAAGCGTGAAATTTAGGGGCTTTTTCTTCTGGTAGGCGCAGTAAAAATCAGAACTAACCGTCAGTAATGCCAATGAAAGTCAGATCCTGCTGCTGCAAGTTTTATTAACGTTTAAATTTTTTTCTTCACACATACACTGCAACTTCTTCTAATAACATTTCCTACACCTTAATTGGCCCATTAATGGTTAGTTCTCATTATTATTGCGACTGAATGTTTAGTGTTCTCTCTGGCCTACTTGCTTTTATTGTCCCAAAACCACTCGGTCTCTGGCGAAAACTCTGTTCTGCAGCTGCATAGGCCATCTACAGGCAAAATAAATTTATATTAACCAATCCGATATAGTTGCTGCGCTACCGGGTAGAAAAAAAACGTGCTCTATTAAACGAAGCGTCAGAAAATGTAAGGCTATTGGTGCTAGCCGAAATAGAAACAGCCTCACAGCCTCGTTATCTTGTATAGCCTTTCATTAAAGCCTCGTCACTTAATACGACTATTTATACGGTGAAGTATTATATAATATGACCGGGAAGAATGTTACATTCTTCATAACCACAATCACCTTTATTATTACAACCACAAAATCTAGCCTTTTGCCTGTATCTTTCACAACACATCTGAATTTAGCCACTTGAAGTTGCTGAGATTTCTTTACGGCACATTCATTTTATCCCCGCACTATTTATCTCAATGCTTTGTTTATCGCTATTACATAGGTATAACACTTCATGAAATCCGTAGTTTGTTTTCTACTGCGCACCCCAAGCGATTGGAATCATGCCCCTCCTTACCGAAAAAGTGGTAATCTTTATCATTTTCGTGAGGAAGTCCCTGCGTTCTTTATTTTAATGACTCTATTTTGGTTGCATTTCTGTGTTTTATTTAGAATCAATGAATGAATAGACAGAGTAATAAATAAAGAAATATATAAATATTCTTTGCGACTAACACGTGACTTGAAGATTAATAAAGGCCGTAAAACTGTTCACCATATTCTATGTTTTTGCATATTCGAAATGATATTTATTGTATAATAATGAAATTTATTTCAGTTGCAATAGCACTTTTGTTTAATTTGGATATTTTGTTCTATTTGGCTGAGTGCTTTATTGCACTACCCTGTATTCTTTGTATGCAGATTTCTTGTGCTTTATTATTTTTTTTGGTTTTTCATGTTCAGTGTGATTATTTGTATTGTGTGTACAACGCTACCCTTATGTAATGCCCACATGGGCTCTTAGCGTATATGAATGAAAATGTGACGATCAACCTACATGACACGGCTACCTCGGTTACTTTAAGCCTGCATTTTAGCTTGAAATATACCCAGTGGCCGCCCTGTTAATATTTGAAAACAGCAATTATTGAGATTATTTTTCTTCTGGTACTGCAAATTGTTTAGCACTTTTCGAGACTTCCTACCAGTGTTGACTCAGACGCACCTTTCAATCAACATGTTCTGAACCTTAGGTTTTATTGAAATCATGCTTGAATAAAAGTAGACATTGACAATAGAAATTCGCCGTGTTTACGCAGTGAAATGTTTAATGTCAAAAGGCAATACTTTCATTGGCGGTCAAAAGTGGGAAAACATAAGGGCACTAGATTTTGCACTGGACTCCCTAAGCCCATTTCAGAGAAGCAGAGAATGTATGTTCTATAACAGCGATGACAAAACAGAAAAAAAAGATGCTATCAGAACGTATTAACTTCGAAGATAGAAGCATTTAGGTATATATTGCCGCGAACCATGCATTGGGTTGTTTATTTGTTTTTGTTTTTTCGGCCTGGCTGCGCCAGCTTGTGCTATCACTGTTTTCACAGCGTTTCGAACAAACGCAACACAGCGTTTCGAACAAACGCTATCGAACAGCGCTTCGAGCGTTCCGAACGAACAGCGTTTCGAACAACGCTATCACGGCGTTCTCGATACAATTCGACTATTCGAGAAACCCTCGCGCCGAGGGATATAATTCCCGCACAGCGTGCCCGTCGTTTTGCCGGCCGCTGCTTCACCGCCTGTGTGTTCTTTCAGTTGTTAGGGGAGCTCAGGTTCGCTCCAATAACTTGTTTCCTTATAGACAACTGTGTCGTCCTTTGCTGCGTGACATCTGGTGGAGGTGCGGGGTACATGAACCCTAAGCCATTGCCAAGCCGACAAGCAAGCCCAACACGACAAGCACGCCCAACTCGTGTCAGCCGCCGACAGCAACGCCTTCAGCCAGAGTTTGGACTGCTCCCGGATAAAAAAAGGAAAGAAGACGTAAAAACTACGATGATCAACGCAGGCACCATGACCGGCGCTACCAACCCTCCCGTCATTCTGCAACAACCTCGTGAGCCCCCATCATTCCGAGGATCTCCTGGTGAATACCCGGAAGAATGGCTGGAGAAGCTGGAGCGCATCCGCATCTTTAACAGGTGGGATGACGAAGAAACGTTTCGCCATGTCTTCTTCTATTTGGAGGATGCAGCTCGAACGTGGTTTGAGAACCATGAAGGCTCCCTAACCGACTGGACTGTCTTTAAGAGCGAATTTCTCAAAACATTCGCTACGGTTGTGCGAAAGAACGAGCCGCCCTTTTGTTGGAGACGCGAATGCAACACTCTAACGAAGGTGTTGTACTGTTCGCTGAGGAGATGAAGATGCTGTTCGAGAGCTGACCCCGAAATGGCAGAAGAGAAGAAGGTGCGCTTTCTGAGCGGGGAGTTAAACAAGAGCTCTTCGCTGTACTCATCTGCAACCCCCCTAAGACCGTCGCTGAGTTCGTCACCGAGGCTTCGATGATCGAGAGGACCATGGAATATGCGTTCGCGGCAATATGACAGACCACTCAACACCCTTTCGGTGACCCGGTAAACGCCCCTGGATTGTCGACGGAAGACTTGCGGGAGACCATCCGCGCCGTCGTTCGCGAGGAACTGAGGAAATTGTTCCCAGCAACGCCGCAGCCCCAAGTCGCCTCCCTCACTGACGTCGTCCGCGAGGAAGTCAGCAAGCACTGGGGAATTCCACGCCGTCGGAAGCATCTTGCGAACCACAAGCGATGACCTACTCCGCTGCTGCTCGTCGACCCAGACCCGTTTCAACGCGTTATCAAGAGGCCCCGCCGTACCGCCGCCCAATGTCGCCCGCCCGACCCCCTGTAACCCGAAACCCGGCGCACAGGAAGACCGAGGTGTGGCGAACGCCAGATAATCGTCCGCTGTGCTGCCACTGCGGAGAGGCCGACCACGTCTACCGCCGCTGCCTGTACAAGAGGCTGGGTTTGCGTGGGTTCTCCGTCGACGCACCCCGCCTGCGAGCCGGCCAGCGCCCATTTGAGATCGAAGAATACCTGTCAAACACCAGCCGTGGACTATCTCGTTTCAACCGTTCGCCGTCACCCTACCCGTACCAATCACCCAACCGTCGCAACAATGCTGACTTCGCCCGTGGAAGGTCCCCCAGCCACGAGGGGAAACTAAAAGCAGCAACTTCTGGAGGTGAAGTTGCACAACGGCGAGAAAATGAAAACCCTCCAACGGCGCAAGACCGTAGTTCACGACATGCCCTCATCCTGACGACCCGACGACACCCTGACGAGACCCCCGAAAACGACGACAGCTACGCTGCGCGACGCGTACCGAAATGACGAAGCCTGCTGCTGAGAAGACGACGATGACGACGCATAGTGCCCGACCATCAACACGCGCAAGCCGCGATACGACGCCCCGACGCACCCGAAATTCGAGGAAAGCGGCATCCGACGTCCAGTTGTCCATCGACGGCCTTGACGTAGTCGCCCTCATCGACACGGGAGCCAACTACTTGGTCATGAGCAGGTCATTCGCGTCCAAGCTAAAGAAAGTTACGACCAGATGGGACGGTCCGCACATACGCACAGCAGGAGGCCACCTCGTGACCCCAAGTGGAATGTGCACATCGCGCGTCACCATAGACGGCACTACGTACCCTTCGGAGTTCGTCATTTTGCCTAACTGCTCCCGCGACGTAATTCTCGAAACGAACTTTTTGACGGACAATGGCGCAATAATTGATCTGCAGAGCAGGTCGATAACGTTTTTTTCCGATCACTCCACGACGCCGCAGCCGAACCTCGGACACCGTGCTGCTGTAAGGATCGCCGACAATCACGTCACCCTGCAACCCCGCGCAGGCTTGATGTTCGCCGTCTATTGTGAAGGTGCTGCCCCTGACGTCGACGCTATCGTGGAGACTGACCAAAGGTTGCTTCTAGACCACGGTGTGTCTGTCGCAAGAGGCATTGTGCGGTTTAAGCAACGCAGATCCCAGGTTTTGGTCACCAATTTCACCGAGGAGTACCAGCATATAACAAGGGCGCTGCGATTGCGTTCCTCAAAGAAACGCAAGAAGCGAGTCAAGTGATCGCGGTCACCACCTTTGAACGCGCACGCGCAGATGCTTCCAGGCTGCCACATCCTTTCGACGTGAACCCGGCGCTGTCGCAAGAAAATTGGGACAGATTACTGGAGTTGCTCCGTCGCTACGGCGAGTGTTTTTCCTCGAACTCGAAGCTACGTCAGACACCTTTGGCGAAGCACCGGATAATAACCGAAGATATAGCCCGACCAACCAGACAGTCAACGTACCGCTTCCTTCACACGAGCGCGAAGCCATCCGGACTCAAGTAGATGACATGCTCAGCGACGACATAATACAGCCATCGAAAAGTCCGTGGGCTGCGCCGGTTATACTCGTAAAGAAAAAAGATGGCACTTTAAGATTATGCGTTGACTACCGGAGACTAAACAAAATCACCAAAAAGGACGTGTGCCCCCTGCCCCGAATCGACGACGCCCTCGACCACCTCTGCCACACCAAGTACTTCTCATCCATGGATCTGAAGACCGGCTACTGGCAAATTGAAGAGGACCCGGCAAAAACATCAGCCATTGCGAACTTCCCAAGGCCGAAAGATAAGAAGGGTATGCGAAGGTTTCTCGGATCTTGCGCATACTACCGGCGCTTCGTCGCAAACTCCGCACGCATTGCAGAGCCACTCACGCGCCTGACGAAAGAAAGCACCCCTTTCAGCTGGGAAAACGACCAAGAAAAGGCATTCTGCGAGCTGCAACAACGCCTGCAAAACCCGCCCGTGCTCGCTCATTTCGACGAAAACGCCGAAACGGAAATGCACACGAACGCCAGTGATATCAGTTTGGGTGCCGTCCTCGTCCAAAAGCAAAGCGGTTACGAAAAAGTAATCGCCTATGCAAGCCGTGGTCTGTCGAAGGAGGAGAGAAACTACTCTGCCTCTGAGAGAGAGTGCCTGGCTATCATATGGACCATTTCAAAATTTCGCCCATACGTCTATGGTAGACCGTTTAAGGTTGTGACAGACCATCATGCGCTGTGTTGGCTCGCCAATTTGAAGGACCCCTCTGGCCGTCTTGGGCGGTGGAGCTTGCGCCTGCAAGAGTTCGACGTTACAATAATCTACAAATCCGGCAGAAAACACTCCGACGCCGACTGCCTGTCCCGCGCCCCCGTCGACCCACCACCACAGGACTCCGATGAAGACAGCGCATTCTTCGGAGTCGTGACAGAGAGCGACCTAGCCGCCCAGCAGCGTGCCGACCCTGACCTCCGCGCCATGATCGACTACCTCGAAGGACGCAACGTCGCCGTGCCTAGGGCGTTCAAGCGCAACTTACCAGCATTCAGCCTCAGAAACTCCATCCTAGTGAAGAAGAATTTCAACCCCGGAACGAGAACAAATTATCTACTTGTCATCCCCGCGGACCTTCGTGACAAAATTTTGGAAGCGTGCCATGACGACCCGTCTTCCGGACATCTCGGAACAGCTCGCACGATTACAAAAATCAAGGCGAAATACTGCTGGCCCCGCCTTACATCCGATGTCACCCACTACGTCCGGAGCTGATTGATTGATTGATATGTGGGGTTTAACGTCCCAAAACCACTATATGATTATGAGAGACGCCGTAGTGGAGGGCTCCGGAAATTTAGACCACCTGGGGTTCTTTAACGTGCACCCAAATCTGAGCACACGGGCCTACAACATTTCCGCCTCCATCGGAAATGCAGCCGCCGCAGCCGGGATTCGAACCCGCGCCCTGCGGGTCAGCAGCCGAGTACCTTAGCCACTAGACCACCACGGCGGGGCTACGTCCGGAGCTGCCGTGACTGCCAGCGACGAAAAACACCACCGACGAGACCCGCCGGACTTCTGCAGCCGATCGCCGTCCCAACGAGGCCCTTCCAACAGATCGAAATGGACCTTCTGGGCCCGTTCCCTACATCCCGATCCGCGAACAAATAGATTGTCGTAGCGACAGACCACTTGACGCGCTACGCAGAGACCACCGCTCTTCCTAGGTGAACTGCACAAGAAGTTGCAAAGTTCTTTATCAACCAAATTGTGCTTCGACATGAAGCCCCTGAGGTCCTAATCACGGACCGCGGAACGACCTTCACTGCGGAGCTCATGCAAGGAATCTTACGCTACAGTAACACAGATCACCGAAAAACGACGGCGTACCACCCCCAAACGAACGGACTAACGGAACGGCTGAAAAAGACAATCGCGAATATGCTGTCTATGTACGTCGACGTTGAACATAAGACGTGGGACGAAGTCCTCCCGTACGTCATATTTGCTTACAACACGGATATCCAAGAAACCACGCAGGTGACACCGTTCGAGCTCGTCTACGGAAGACGGCCGACTACGATGCTCGACGCCATGCTTCCGCACCTAGAAGACGGCGACCTCAACGCCGACGTCCAAGGATACCTCCAACGTGCGGAGGAGGCCCGCCAGCTCGCTCGAGTTCGTATAATGGACCAGTAACTAACTGGTGGATGCCAAACGCTACAATCTCCGACGCCGAGACGCCGAGTACCATCCTGGAGATCGTGTGTGGGTTTGGACTCCCATTCGATGACGTGGACTCAGTGAGAAACTTCTACGACGCTATTTCGGACCCTACCGGATTCTACAACGTGTTGGCGAACTAACGTACGAAGTAATCCCCGATGGTGACTCCCGTACATCACGACGACGCACGTGGCCCGAAGTCGTCCATGTGGTTCGCTTAAAACCTTTCTACGGACGATGACGAACTTTTATTTTAATTTGTTTGGACTGTCCCTTATGTTAGCATCGGGTCGATGCACTCTTAGAGGGGGGGGGGGGGTAATGCCGCCAACCATGCATTAGGTTTGTTTATTAGTGTTTTGTTTTTTCGGCCTGGCTGCGCCGGCCTGTGCTATCACTGTTTTCACAGCGTTTCGAACAAACGCTATCGAACAGCGCTTCGAGCGTTCCGAACGAACAGCGTTTCGAACAAACGCTATCACGGCGTTCTCGATACAATTCGACTATTCGAGAAACCCTCGCGCCGAGGGATATAAATTCCCGCACAGCCGATGCCGGGACATTCGATCGCCGATGCTCACTAGCGTGCCCGTCGTTTTTGCCGGCCACTGCTTCGCCGCCTGTGTATTCTTTCAGTTGTTAGGGAAGCACAGGTTTGCTCCAATAAACTTGTTTTCCTTATAGACAACTGTGTCGTCCTTTGCTGCGTGACAATATCAAGAAGAAGAGCATCACCGTTTAAAGAAAGGCTGGGTTTCATTTAAACATGCACTTGTAGAGCGAGGTTCGTTAAACGAATAACTACGTACAGTTCCCGCAGAAAAGATAGAGAAATGACGGATGTTGTTGCAACTAAACGGGAAGATCTTCTTTCCCGGTGTTTTTAAATGCGAAGCATATTTTAGCGAAATTCGTCGACGTTGAGCGTATCTATCTATCTATCTATCTATCTATCTATCTATCTATCTATCTATCTATCTATCTATCTATCTATCTATCTATCTATCTATCTATCTATCTATCTATCTATCTATCTATCTATCTATCTATCTATCCGCTTACGTTTGCGTGCTCTCGTGGTCACTTGGCAATTTGGCGTGAGCCTAAGTTAGCATGGGAGAAATTTATGTAGTGCGAGGCGAAAAAACGAACACAGGAAAAACAGACTGAGAAGACAGAGCGCTACTATCAACAACATGTTTATTTTCGACCTCCAAGCTGCTTTTAAGCAGTGATCGTCAGGTGACCACGCAGATAAGCACGTGTAATTCAGATACATGCACGACCATGCCATCTACCTACGAGAAAAAAACGATAAATAGGGCACCGAAAAACCTCACAGATAAAATCACGTATCACTGCGTACGCAGGAACGCCAGTTCCTTGGGTGACAAGGCAATTGAAGGCTTGCTAATACATGGATCTCCAAGAGCATCAATAAGTTCGGTTTCTATGATCAACCGAGTCATCTCATCCTTATGCCGACCAACAATAATTGTATTCTGGAACGAAGGCCGGCAGCCACACGCGTGAATATGAAGAGCGAGAAAACCTTCTGGCGGCAGTTTATTCGGCTTGTAATTGTGTTCCCTCCATCGCTCATTCACACACCTACTGGCTGGGCCGACATATTTTTTCCCACATGTGAACAGAATAAGATAAATGACGAACGAAATGCACTTCACAAATTTGTGTGTATGCCTTTTTGTGCACAACACCCTTTCCCCACGTGACGGATTCGTCAGCACATACAATTTCCCAAGTTTATCACGCACTGAAAATAGCACCCTAATATTGTCCCGAAGTGCTACTTTCTTAAGATTATGTGACAGCTGGTGAACATATGGAATTATGGCCGTGCGTCTTGATTTTGCCGGTGAATCAACATGAACATTAGATTAGCTTGGCCTTGCACGAATCCTTTTTAACTCTTTTTCCGCAACTGAAACTAAAACATGATCCGGATAGACCGATGTTTGCAAACGTGTGATTTGATTATGGAAACTCTGCATCATAAGGTGCGCACATGACTTGTTCAATGCGTTTTTGAGGCAAGTCATCGCGATGGCTCTCTTGGTTAGTTTGAAATGACCGGAATGAAATGGGAGTAAAGCTTTCTGAGCACGCGGATCATAGCACCAGCATAGCAGGTTGTCAGAACACTGAACACCTAAAAAACCTTATTCGTCCGTCGCTAGGCCATTCTACTGTCACTTCAAGGGGCTTAAGACCATCACGAAACACATTCAACACACTAGTACTCTCACCTTGAAAATTTTCCCACGAGCTGTCAATGAAAATAATAAAATCATCTACATATAGGAACACTTTCTTGGCCGTCGTATCTGCGAGACGATATGCCCCAATTCTATCAAGTTCTGCCAGAAACAGATTGCTCAAGACAGGCGCGATGCAAGAGCCAATGCAAGAGTCTTGAGCGATGCAAGAGTCTTGCAAGAGTCTTGAGCGATGCAAGAGTCTATGCACCAGCATAGAGGCTATGCTGGTGCTATGATCCGCGTGCTCAGAAAGCTTTACTCCCATTTCATTCCGGTCATTCCAAACTAACCAAGAGAGCCATCGCGACGACTTGCCTCATAAACGCATTGAAAAAGTGATGTGCGCACCTTATGGAGCAGAGTTTTCATAATCAAATCACACGTTTGCAAGCATCGGGCTATCTGGATCATGTTTTAGTTTCAGTTGCGGAACAATAGTTAAAAAGGATTCGTGCAAGGCCAAGCCAATCTAATGTTAATGTTGATTCACCGGCAAAATCAAGACGCACGGCCATAATTCTATATGTTCACCAGCTGTCACATAATCTTAAGAAAGTAGCTCTTCGGGACAATATTAGGGTGCTATTTTAAAAGCGTGATAAACTTGGGAAATTGTGTGTGCTGACGAATCCGTCACGTGGGGAAAAGGTGTTGTGCACAAAAAGGCATACACACAAATTTGTGGAGTGCATTTCGTTCGTCATTTATCTTATTCTGTTCACATGTGGGAAAAAATAAGTCGGCGAAACCAGTAGGTGTGTAAATAAGCGATGGAGGGAACACAATTACAAGCCGAATAAACTGCCGCCAGAAGGTTTTCTCGCTCTTCACATTCACGCGTGTGGCTGCCGGCCTTTGTTCCAGAATACAATCATTGTTGGTCGGCATAAGGATGAGATGACTTGGTTGATCATAGAAGCCGAACTTATTGATGCTCTTGGAGATCCATGTATTAGCAAGCCTTCAATTGCCTTGTCACCCAAGGAACTGGCGTTCCTGCGTAGGCAGTGATACGTGATTTTATCTGTGAGGTTTTTCGGTGCCCTATTTATTGTTTTTTTCTTGTAGGTAGATGGCATAGTCGTGCATGTATCTGAATTACACGTGCTTATCTGCGTGGTCACCTGACGATCACTGCTTGAAAGCAGCTTGGAGGTCGAAAATAAACATGTTGTTGATAGTAGCGCTCCGTCTTCTCAGTCTGTTCTTTCCTGTGTACGTTTTTTCGCCTCGCGCTACATAAATTTCTTTCAAATGTTTCACCAACAAGGCCACATTGCCACTCTTGTAGCATGGGAGGGTAAGATGTTTTGACGAATGTGACGCGCTGGTCAAGACATGAATAATGTCACAATTCTATCGCGTACGTCGTCAAACACTCCCCTCCAGACAGTGACACATACCCACGGGCGGGTATGTGCCACTGGTATCTGGGAATGTGCCATAGGTGATTGACACTCGGTATTTACCCAGGAACGACGAGAACACTCATGGGCAATTTTAATGTGCATGCGTTAACAAATAACCGATTTTGGTAGCGTCGTCCCGATGAATGCAAATAATAAATGTAAGGGTCCCAGTTATAATCTAACCCAAGCATTCTGCGTGGCAATGAAGCATTTTATCACAAGGCTACGCCAGGTCTCAGAACTACTTTTCAAATAGATACGAATCTTCATGATACATACAAACTAGTTATTGTATTGCTGCCTACCCAATTTTATAAACATTATATATGTACTCCTTTGATACTGCCGTCACGTCGGTTTAACGTCAATTGTGGCTGCCATGCGCTTAAGTTTATTTATGTAGCAGTGGTTAGGGCAAGCATCCTCGCGAGCATAAGCGCTTCATATCAGCTTAGGGTGTTGTAATACGCATGTTCCAGTTGGCATCGTCACGCAAGTGCAAACAGTTAATTATATAAACATCTGCAATTAGTCACTTCTTTCTCCTTCTTTCTTTCTTTTTCTCTACCCATCTGTCTTGCTGTCCATGTTGTGATGTTTTTTGTGTTTATTACTTTTTATATCTTTTTCTTTCTTTTACGTCTTTCCTCCTCTTTCAGAATTTTTGTAACTTATTCATGTTTTTCACTCTATTTTCTCTTTTTTCCCTTCGCATCCCTTTTTCTCTTTCACGTGTTTTACGTCATCCATTTCGCCATGCAGCGGTTTCGTTTAACGATCGGCGCTGCAGTACTAGCTCCATAGTAGGGCTACCCCAATTCCTGTGGCGCATCCGCATCTGTAGAATTTCGCACGGTGGAGCACAAGTCAATGGTACCTTACACAGCCTCACCTGTTAAAAAGCGAAATCTATGAATGAACAGTTCTATTTTTTTATTTTATCTTATTCATCTTTTGTTCAGGTGAACTAGACATAATAGGCAGACTACCAAACAGAGCATGTTTGCTTGCATGCCAGTGACCCGTTGCGCGGAAACATTCATATATATTGCCCGTTCATGCAGATTATTAGGAAGTAATGAATAACAAAACCAGTCGTTTGTTGATAATAACTTATCTAAAATATTTCTGATTCATATAGATCTAAAGGACGCCGAAAACTCTCGAACGCTTTGAAATTCTCCGCTCTTACGACGCAAACATACATAGCAAGGTCAGAAGTTGGAAAAAATTTACCGTGGCAGCTCAGTTGGTAGAGCATCGGACGCGTTATTCTAAGGTCGCGGGTTTGGCCACTGACCATGGCAAGTGATCTTTTCATGCACTTTTCTTCTTTCAGAAATCAATAAAATTCACTACTAATAGCATCCCTATACTTTTCTTGGCAGTGTTGTCGGTTAGTTCTCATTATTATTGCATCTAGCGAAGAAAAGCAAGGCCGTGAAATTTCCTCTTTCCTGTTCTATAGACGAGAGCATGCCTATCTCGCACCCAGGTGCCTTCGGCGGTATACCCTTGCTACCAGAGACGCCATAATTTGTTTGAACTGCCACGGCGCGCCTCGCTAGCATAGAATGCAGTGGCTCTGGGAGTTTTAAAATGCGAAAAAGCGCCTGCTCACGCTGCGCCCGCTTATAAAATGCCATGTGGATACTACTGCGCTGTCTTCTGATTCGGCAACAACCTGCGCAAGAGGAAGAAATTGCTGAGCACTGCCTGTGAAGTTCACAGCGCATCGCGGGAGTCGTGCCGGTGCGGTGTTTTGCGATTGCACAGATTTCCGTCCACAACGAAAAACGCTGAGCTCCACCACCTTGGGATATAATAGCACTCAGCAGAAAAAAGTACGAGCCCTGTGACGTGTACAAGTAAGCATACTTATGGCCCTTATTCATGCGTGACTCTAGCTGTTTCACTTTACAGCAGCGTTTTGCGTGCAGTATGCTTGTATAGTATGAGGCACAAAGCTATTGCCGTACTCTTTCGCAGGCCGCATGTCAATAATGGGATATACGTATTACCACTCACGCGTGGATGCAGGCACCGCGCATGTTTAGTAGAACTGCAACGGCCTTCTATCGCAATGCGTGAACGGTGCGGAAAGCATGTCTTTCGAATCGGTCAAACAGCGAAATGCCTTGACTTTCACTAGGCGAATCTACACGTGCACTCGGCTGGCGTCAACGTAGCGTTTTAAAATATTGTCCTGGCAGGTACTTTTGCAGCGCGTGTCTGTTCTGAGTGCCCGGCAGGAGTGGCAATTGATGCACATGCGGTGCATGAGCGTAAGTTGGAACCAGATTCTAACGCTACGTTGACGCCGGCTTACAGCACGAATTCTGCCTTGTCATAGCCATGGCAGGCCGCAGTTCGACTGAGTCAAAAGCAATGCTTTGCGCTGTTCGCGTTTCTTTAAATTGCAATAATACGTACCTGAAAAAGCTGCTTCCGTTGTATGCAATGCACGTGCTTCAGACATTCCGAACTGTCGAGGAATGTCTCGTCTACGTTTCACATGAAATCAGCATAACATTTCCGCCCAGAAACAGCGCGAAACATGCTTAAAGCCGCACTCGAGTTGTGAAGTTTCGCGTTTGATTTGCAGAGTGTCTGCTTCCTGGCAGTGGAGAGTGTTGCTTCGCCGCGCTTGCAATAGAGTGCGCCACGCGCTTTTCAATAGGGCAGCAAGCAGTGAGCTCGCTGTGTTCTATAGGGGTGCCACTTCTGCCAACGTTTGGACAAGATTGCTGATCTACAACGACACCTCCCGTACAAGAATTTTTCATGTTTTCAAGCTTCCATGTTGGGTTGAAGCAAAATTTCTTTGCAGACTAGTTTGTTTATAAAGTAAGATTCACTTTGCAAGCAGATATAAAGAAGAGGGGAGAAAGGGTTAAAGCGCAGTATTCCGTCTCCATTCTTATTTTTTTTGTCTGCGCACTATTTCTAGATTACTTCTTTCCTAATTAAGTGATTTCAAGTGAGAAATAGTATATTCTGTCCTCTGAACATATCCGGGCATTTTAGTAGGTTACCTATAACAAAATATACATGCTACTACAATATTTTGTTCATGTGGCAGCCTGCCTCGGTAAGTGATAATCGTACCTATAGTTGCGTCTTCAGTAAGCTCTGGAGGGGCGGTGGTTATACCTGCGAGGTACATCACAATTAAATTCATGACGTCGCATTTGACGTTGTCGACAGCTGCAGAACTCGCCGCCATACATGCAGCTCTGGAGTTTGTAGTTGAAGAACCTTTCGGAACTTGGGCTATCTTCTCGGACTCTAAGACAGCTCTTCAATGTCTTATGTCACCCTTTCGTCATTAACCTAATGAACAGTTAGTAGCTGAAATAAGGCTTTTAAATCACCAAGCAATCGAGAAACAGCACAGCATGGTGTATCACTGGATACCAGGTCATTGCGGTATATATGGCAATGACCGCGTAGATGAGGCCGCTAGATCTGCACACGACGGTACCCAATACACAGCCATCCCGTTCTGAATAACCAACGCAGCTACAAGACTTTGTTCGCTTGCGCGTGACCTCACACTGGTCGAGTGAAACTCAACAGACTTCACAAACGCGCGCCTGCATAACTTGGATCCTGATCTGCATCTTCGTCTTCCCCCAGGGATATATCGAGCTGAGGAGACTCTTCTATGCCGCCTGTGGCTTGGAGTGGCCTTCACAAACGCATACTTTTGTCTCATTGGAATGGCCAGCTCTTCTACATGCACTTACTGCAGCTACGAAGAAACAATTGCACACCTTCTGTGAGAGTGCACCTATTTCAACGCGCGAAGACAAGAACACACTGCAGCTCTGGATAGACTGGATGATCGGCCTTTGTCGGAACAAAAGATTCTGGGTCATTAGCCGAGCTCATCCTCAGCCCAGAAGGCTTTGAAAGCTTTGCTGCGCTTTTTGCGGACAACTGGCCTCAGAGACAGACTCTAGTGTTTTATTATATACCTTTAGTTGTTTCATGAGCAGTCATGAAGAGCGCTAGCTATGGAACTCATTTTCTTGTGAAAGAATAATGCACTCACTTGACGTCACTACAAAAAAGACTCAATTTCTTTCCATTAAAAATCCACGAGGCACAGCACTGCCGTTCCAGTAAGTCGACGCGTGGAGACATAAATAAGTAGGCTATAGTCGCGGAGCTCGCGTTTTTCTCAATCTGCTTGCTATTGCAGGCAGCCAAAATAGTGCCCAGAGCCAACCATTAATATTGTCACAACTAACACATTGGCGCTTTCATATCTACAGTGCACTTCTTTCGCAGCGAATACGAACCCGTGCTGTACAACGACCGTGCCTGATGACCCCATAAGTGCAGTGCCGCTTGCCTGGAACCACGTACTTTCATGCGGGTTATCCATTCTCGACATCTGTAGAGACCAAGAGATGTCTGCAAGCATGAGGATAAATGGTAGATACGACAAAAGCCCAGTTAAGCTCCACTCACCAAGAAGAATAATCACAGACGCGCGTCTGTTTGATTTTCCGCCTTGAAAGCCACCTTCGAGGTTTCAGGATTGGAGCGGCAATGAAATCAAAATGCCCTCTGCTGACGTCTTTGTGTATTAAGACCACGGAATGGCTTCTCGGGCCCATTGCGTTGGTTTCATGTAACCGCAGGGACCTCTCTAAGGCTCTCATCGAGAGAGCGTGGCTGGACATTCACGGAGCCATTAAAATCCCTGTATTTTCGGTGAACCAAGCTACGATTGCCTAATAATAACACTTATGCTCGCAGTGCCTAGAAATACTACCTTCTGCTTATGGCAAATCAGTTGCCGCCGTAGTTGAAGCAGCAAATGACATAACAACTAGTGATTTAATGTATTGCGAAAGTTTCACCTGACTAAGCATGCACATTAGGGCGCATATACAGCATTGTCGACAAAGTTCATAGTGATTGTACTATTGAAAACAAGGGCTGCGAGATAATCTTGCTTTCTGTCAGAGACAGAAAACTGTGGTCGCCATCCCGCCCTGCGAATGTCAACGTTAGCGAAGCGGCATCTGATGGGGTAAGGAGGTTGGCATGCTTTGTTATTACTTTAGAATATTGGTAGATATAATAACCTTGTGGTCGTGTGGTAGACCGTCGTCAGTTCTGCTATCATATAAATTGATTATTTTATCGATCAATGCTTTCACGTCATTCTTCAGGTGTCTTGCATTTCTATGGTCGACCCATGGCACTTCTAAAACAAACGAAATCAGTTGACAGACGGGGCTTCTTTTTATATATGAAAGCCATAAGCACATGCGGGGAGAGGGGGGGGGGTCATTTGAAGTCATTGGAATTACCTTGTGTGAAGTGCAAAGCAGATGCAATATAATCTATAATGCGAGCGCATGAGAAGTGAGAAGGTAACACAATTAACTGGTGCCTCAAGATCTAGTATGCGGGTATGATCCTTGTTTTGTGGTATTCTTCATTTCAACGAACACTGAGCTCTGTAGTCATGATTGTGAAGATAGATATGCCATTTGCCTTAAATTGATAAGTGGTCCCTAAACCACTCAAAGCTTGATGTATAACTGGTGCGTTGCAGTTTTGCATGAGTCTACAGTGAACGCATTCTTCAGCTCTTTCCCGAGGGCCTTTCTTCATCATCCGAGGTGGAAACGCAAGGAGCGCGTGCATTTCCTACCAGGGAAATGCGTCGCCGCCTGTTAACGGTTCAAGTCCCATTTAATCTGGCGTTTCGTGTTTACGTCACGAACTTCAGTGACCATAGAAAGGTGTACTGTAGCGGGGCTGTAAAGGAAAATTGTCGCAAGCATGTGAAGAAAGTGTCTAAAGGCATTCCAAAGGAAGAAAAAAATATTTTTCTAAGATTTATAACACGGTTTATCAAAAAAGCGATGAGAAGCAGCAATGAAAAAATTGGTGAGGTGTTCCGAATTCGGTTAGGTCGGCTTTTGAAGAGCCATACTTGGTATGCTAGACTTTTAGAGACGTTCGACGGGTTATGTTTAGCTGGCAGGCTTGACTGTGACGCTGTGTTAAAAACTGAGGAGAAACAGGTGCAGCAACGAGTATTGCTAATCAATATGTACACATTGTTGCTGACTCACTAAGTGGACATAATTCTCTATTGATTATTAATTAAAAGCATTTATATACAAACTGGGAGGTTACGGTGTAACGTGAGCTGGAACAAGTAGGGAACTGAGACCGACATGAGGACGGTGGTAGGTCGCCGCAAAACACGGCCGTAAAATCCCCTATATCTTTGTGGCACTTGCTCGTCACACTTTTCATTTTCTCTCAAACTGTTGCTGTCAGGCATTTTATTCAGGTTTTCCGAACATTCGGAACATTGGATTTACAAAAGCGTACATGGGAGAAAATTGATGGTCCCTAAGTTAAGAGGATACATGTTATCATAGGCGTGCGCGAAAGAGAGGGGCACATCTTTTGAAGTAAATGAGAGGTTTTCCACGTACCTTTACTTAGTCTTGCCTTTCCCGCCATTCGTCATAGCTCAAGTTCATCAAGGTACCAATCTGAGCACGTTCGGAGTCCATTTTTACCAAGGGTAAATGTGCCACGTCTGTGTGCATGTTTGTGCGTCTTCTTTGTGCTTCTGTTCCTAAAACGCTTTCACCATTCCTAAATTTACTATGCATGATTATGACCGTGCGCGTTTTTGGTGATACCGGTGGCCTAAAACCACCCATGATACATTCCAGGAGCTGTTTACTTATTATTTTTTACCACCGCAAAACCGAGTAGGAAAGACAAAGCTTTGTGGGAAGCATTTTACCGCTTCATTCTCAATTATGCGACCCCTGCGACGCATGTTGCTTTGTTTTTCGAATGCTAATACCAGTGGTAGAGCGGAAAACGAAGTTAGATTTTACCTTCCCTAACGGGGAACTCGTGCACTGGGTTCCCTAGGCCTCTGCACATGATATCGCCGCTTATACCTTCCTTTAAAATATTCCACTTTAACAGTCACGATAAGTAATAAAAATTATTTGAATGAGCTCTATAAAAAAGCAAATGCTTTTCTTTGAAGCAGTGGGGATAATGGCGGCATCGGGCGGAACAGATTTCGACCACGCACTTTTTCCCACCTGGCCTCTGAGATTAGCTTCGGCAGTGCGTGGAACACCAACTTAACCAATGGACTACACTGATGCACACAAACAACGACTTTAGAACGTCACTTAAAAGCCCACAACAGCTATGATCACCTTCTTAATATAATACTAATATTTTTCTAAGTTTACATTTTGTGGAGTGCCGTTACACTGCTTTATAAGAAGTAGCCACTTAATGAGGCAACGATCAAAATGCTTCGTCAATCATTCCGTGCATAGTTTCAAATGGCGGTTGTGAAGGCACGTAAGGTACATTTCTTCAGTTCAATAAAGTGCAAGGCACTCCGCCCTCTCCAGCGCAAACTGTTTCAAGAGGTGTCGTCACGTTGCTAGGCAGCAGCTGTAATACCATTCCAAATAGTGTGTGGAACGGGAGGATTTAACCACTAGTGTCACCGCAATCAAGGGATTCGACAAAAGGACTCCAGAAGTTATGACTGTAGAAATACTAGACGCATAAAAACAGAGGAAATAAAAAGAATTGGTAGAACCAACGTGCAGTGGTAATCGATGGTATGCGAAGCACGAATGAAAACTGCTGATCTGTCACTTTAAAATCAGCACAACGTTACAAGGTGGAGGTAAATGATGTAGTACATGGCTTCCCTGTCATAATTATCATGTTTGGATGTGTCGTTTACCTTCATCATCTATTCGCGTCACGTAATACCTAATTTAGTATATGTGGAGCTAGCCAACCAGCCGCGAGCACACTGTGAGCCTGGCATGTTATCATGTTCTTACATGACAAGCGTGTCGGGATTATCAAGTTTGCACCAGCCATACATTTCGTCAGTCATTGACGTCACGTAACACCAAATTTGGTATATGTGGAGCTAGCGAAACGGCTGCGAGTGCATCATGAAGGGCCCAGTATACTCCAATGTAGCATAGACGCGCACGCACAATGGGCACAGCGACGCTACGTTAGCAAAACGCGAGCACTCTATAGTCTGACGTCAGGCGCAACCATGAGTCCATCCGCGTGGCCCGATGGCATCGAGCGCGAAATGCGACATGCTGCATTTCGCACTGATCATTTACCCAGACAACACTGCGTCTCCCTGTTTTCGTGACGGAGGGACACCGGACGTGCCGAAACGCGCATGCGCCAAAGCAACGCAGGGCGGCGCGCGCCTGTGACTATAAGGCAGGACTAGCGCCTGGCGTGGCAACGACGGCGTGACGCGACAAAATGAATACCGGTGAGCATACGCACCGCGTCACGTGGAAATGTATTGGCGCAATCTGTGGCATGTAGTCATGTTCTCACATGACACGCATCTCATGTTTATTTTGTTTGCACGAGTACCATGCCCTTTTCATCCATTCACGTCCCGTAATACTAAATTTGGTATAAGTGAAGCTAGGGAAACGGCCGCCAGCGCATCATGAGCGTGGCATGTAGTCATGATCTTACATGGTACGCATCTCATGATTATCATGTTTGCACGAGTCAAATACCTTCGTCATACATTAACGTCCCATATACCAAACTTGGCATATGTAAAGCTAGCAAAACGGCGCCAGCGCATCATCGGTGTGGCATGTATTCATGTTGTTACTTGACACTCATGTCATGATTTACATGTTAGAATCTCTCACTTGTGTTCGCCACGCAATCATGCCAAACCATACCTGTTTTGCAACATGACATGTGAACGGAACCACCGCAAAAGCTGCAGGACTATGATATGTAAGTTATGACATTTATGACATACATCTCATGATTTTCATGTTATGACTAATCAAATATGTTTTTCATACAGTCACGTTATGCCATACCAAGTTTGGTATTGATATCGCCATGGAAAACGGCCAGAAGAGCTGAAAGCTCCTAGGTGGATAGATAGATAGATAGATAGATACGTTCAAAGTCGTCAAAGTTTTCTAAGAAATGCTTCGCATTTAATAATAGTGGTAGGGTTCTGAGAAAGGTATTTGGACCTGCAGACAGGTAAGCGGAAGTAAGGGGCTAGTCTGTGGAAGCAGCGTGGATCTTGACCGCGTGCTGGGCGTTGAAATTCGACTGCTGGTGCTGTCTTGAAGTTTTGGCAAATGCCTGGCCTGATGAGTGGATATCCAATAATATTGATGCTATGAACGGCCCTTTTTTCTATTCAGCTGTGTTCCAGGGTAACTGAGGCCAGCAAGCGTTTCCCCGAAGCATTGTAAATGTTGATAAAACTTTGAAAAAAAAATAAAACAGTTCGTTCATTAGCCTTTCAGGCCATGAAAATATTGTGTGAAATTGTCTGAAAGCGGATGTTCTCTCTAAAAGGCACCAGTTCGTGCTCCCTAAACGGCATAAGTTGACCTTGTTTAGACCGTCAAAGGCTCCTAAATGTGTGGTAGTTTTTTTGTGGTATACATGGAATTTCAATTTGCGAAAGTCGTATCACAGTGGCATATCCGAAAAAGTATATTCAAAGTTAAGTCGGCGCCTATAATTAATGGCAAAAGAAGCATTGTTGCGTGTTTGGTAGGTTGATTATTGGAAGTCCGGCAGAGCTTTCGCCGACCGGGCCTCAGGTCTTCCGCGTGGGGACGTCAAGACCTTGCCTGACCGCCGCCTCGTGGGCCTGCTGGACGGCCCAGAGTTGGTCGCCGAGGCTGGGGCTGCACAGGGCAGCAGGCCTACCACGGCCGAAGGGTTCTGGATTTTCAGTGGGCAATTTTTGGTGGAAAGCAGTCCCATCTCTTTTTAATGTATTACCAGGTACGATGGTCAAAGGAAAAATTTCGGTTTCGCCGCAAGAAAATAGCAATGAATTTGGTAGGGACGAATTCGCATCTTCATGAATCAATGCTAGAAGCAAAGTCTTTTGAATCATGAGGCAACATCCTTGTTGTCTGTTGGTTTAACGCGGTAAGAGCACAGAATGTATAGGAACCGTCTAATGATGTCTATCTATACAGTGCTGGTGACCATGCCCAAATGAGCAAAGCTCGCAGCTTCTGCTCGAGCAACGCCGATGGCAGAAATCCACTGAAGGTGAACATATAATACTATTGCAATAAAAACATCTAGCATTATCAAGTTAACTGGTAAGAACTAGTTCAATACTGGTTCACACTTACGACATCTCATGCATTGACCATTCACTTTATTGCGCACTGATCAAATCTTTATTCACATATGTGTGCTCCGATTGAAAATTCGTTTGCATTACTGCACGTGAACTCACTAATAAGTAATAAAATTTCCACTCAATTTGCAGCTTAATCACTTGATTCACCCTTGCTTTGCACTTGAAGAACTTTCTTTATTCTCGGTTCACACTTGCTTCCCACTAACATAGCCTTATTCATTCTTGAATCATGCTGAACTGATGTAATTGAATTTTCATTATCGTGATTCATTTGAATGTACATTCTTTGAGTCACCCTTGAGTCATTTTGATGAAAAGTTGCGTCAATTTATGGACCTTTGTTTCCACTACTCATCATTTCGTACTGTTATATCTCTATTCTATGCCATGCCTATTTTGGTGCCCTTTGAATATGCAATGTAGCGGGACGCCAAATTTTCCTACCAATGAAACAGATCTGAGGTTTCCATCTCAGAACGTCAGGCACATCATGTTTCACCCAAGAATGTCACTGACGTGATGATGTACGGCTATTTGTTCCGTTGAAGATGCGCGGTATGGTGCCGGTACACAACGCATTCACTGTGGGCGTAGATGAGATACGTCGGTGTAGGAAAAGGCGTGACATGGGGTGGCGTGTTTTGAAAACTAGTTCAGACGAAGGGTACCACTGCGAAAGCATATGTTACTGCCCACGGCTGTCCTCAAAAGGGAAGAAAATCATCCTTTGGGAGGTACAGCGAAGTTACGGATAGTAACACAAGAACAATGTCCATTACAATGTAAGGAAATTGCAGCTGCAGGTTCGTTAGGGAAAGGAAAGTTTCTAGTAAATTTGATTATCGTGTCAACGCAAGCATCAACGTTTGGCATGACTGGGTCTGTAATACCTTTGGGCTGTTGTTGAAGGTCAATTATACTACACTGCAAAAAATATTTTTCCTTGATTGCGTAAAACGGCGTAGGTAACATGCTGCCAACCACTTCCGTAAAAAGAAAATAGTACACCTGAGATCACGTAGAACACATAGAACGTACAGCCCATTCTCCTTTCATGGAGATCTCCACAATGAAGAAATAAAATAACGGCTGCTAGAAAACAACACCTGCTCCGTAGGGACATTTCTCACACATTACTGATAATTCTATTGCTACATGTCCGTAAATAACAAACGTGTTTCCATTAGAATCAACATTAGGCATACGTAATCAGCAGACCTTTTTTCTGCAAGTACAACGTCATTCAAAATTTTTCAGGCCACTGTTCCAACTAATCCTGTGGCGACGTCAACTGGGAACTTTTGACTGCACCTGCACATTCTAAAAAAATTACGAACTGAATTCAAATGTTTAAAAACCAACAAGGACGAGTTTCCTATTCACTGAAATCGAATTTTATTTTTCCATGATAAAATCTAAATACAGCACAGACATGCTACAAATAGTGTGAGCGAAAAATTGCTAAGAAATTTATTTTATTTGGGCAGGCTTTGTATCTGGAATTTAAAATACGAAAAAGGAATATCATACCTTCCCGATACCCAAAGCACCTCTGTTGTTTTCCTATTGTAACAGTATTGTGCAGAATTCTTTTTTGAAAGAGAGGAAAACATTTTGTCAGCACAGGCACACCAGGCTGATACAGAGAAAAAAAAAACAGTGCAAGCACAATTAATTTATTAATTTCAAGACTCCTACTAGGCCTGGTTAGAGGCACTGGTTTGCAGCACAAAAATTAATTATCACACATATTACATAATACTTATCATACAGAATAAAATGGCTGAAAGCACAAACAACTACATAAACACGCCAAAATATTGGCTAACAATATTAGTTGAGGCAAAAGAAGCGAAGGAGTAGTTCAATGTATGAAACAATACAACAATTAGAGTTATGGCACGCAAAATTACCCAGAATTTTTTAGATGCGGAGCATCTTATACTCGCGCCTTGTAGTGCGCCGTCCGCGCCGTCCGCGCCGTCCGCACCGCTTCTCGAACATTCGACAGCTGACGTGCGCGCATGCGCCGTCGCGCCGTCGCCCACTCTTCCACCATCTGTGCATCCCTTCCTCCTCTACACACCGCGCGCGCTTCACTCCTCTACCATCTGTGCACCCTTCCTCCTCTACACACCGCGTTCGACATCTACAATTCTCCTGATTCTCCAGTGGACGCGCATGTGGCGTCGCGCTTCGAGAACATTCAACAGCTGACAGTGCATGCGCCGTCGTGCTGTATATATACTCAAGGTCGGCGCTCGCTCGCTCAGTTGCCGCTCGTCGGTTGGTTTGTACGGCGCGTCGACGTCCAAGGTCGCGGTGAAATGAATTCCAACGAATTCACAAACACAATGATCGACGTCCCTTCGACCAGCGCCGCCCTTTCGCATACGTGTGTACATGTTCACTCATTTAACACCCCCTCCTACAACCACGTTAACCAATTTAGCCATCGACCCAAGTAAGTCGCAATTTAACACGCCATTTCACAACCACGTTAACCAATTTAGCCATCGACCCAAGTAAGTCGCACTTTAACACCCCGTTAACCAATTATATGGTCCGCATCCTCCTCAGTGTTCCCCCGAGGGAAGCTGCGGGCAATTTTTTTTAACCATCACGAATATGGTGGAAAAATTTTCCTGCTTCTCGAAGTTCGACACTCGTCCTGGTCATTTAATTCCGTTGTCAAAAATTATCCTGCCTAGTTATGAGAGTCTTTAGTATGGCGCCGACTGAGCAAAACATCGTCAAACAATTTTTTTAGAAGTTGTTTTGGAATGCGCTCAATAAATGGCATTTCCAACAAGGTAATGAAGTGATTTAACTAAAAATAATGACTTCCTTATGCATATCAATTCTTGGGGAGCTTTTCCCACGAGCAATATTGAATAATGTTGCCAGGTTTGTTTTTTTGGTAGCATGGCAAATTCCTAGGGCACAATTAAAATATGTGCTGGTGACCTTTTTCACAAGCTACAAATTAAAAATAATTTACACACTGAAGTTTAGCAGATAGTCTAAAAAATTGTGAATTTCACTTTTTTTGGGTGGAAAAGCTCTCTATTCAGCATCAAAAAGCTTGCCTTGGTGGTCGGACAAAAAATATGCACAACATTTCATTTTGAAGCTCTACGTACTGCCTCAATATAGGTTAAGTTACTAAAGGGTATTATTTTCTCAAACTTGAGAAGTTTTTTTTTTTAATTTATGTATCTCCACCAGCTTCACCCCTACTTAACTCAAGTGGCATGAAGCACTTGCAAGGGCAATCTTCAACAGACTTCAAAAGACCAGAGGTGCACACAGCAAGCTTGATGCAGAGCAATTTAAATTGGAATGGGGCTATCATCTGCATTCCATTGCCAACAGAGGTGCGCTATAATGAATGTCGCTAGAGTGTGGAGACCGGTAGCGTAGCAAAAAGATATTTTTAGCGCGGGGGTGGTGTGTGAGGGGAGACGACTTCGCTCATACTTTATGCACATTCTTGTGTGTTTGTATGTGTGCATGTAGGTATGGACATGCAGAACTGAGAAAATCGCAGCATATCTGACCCACGCAAGTTTTGGTCATCAATATTGCCCCGCGATGCCGCATCAGCGTCATTTTCCATTGGCAATGAAACAACCAATGATCCTGCGGAAATTTCCGAAGTTTTCGATAGGTTTTTTGAGTCTGTTTTCACTCGCGACGACCTTGAAGTTCCTCTTTTTCATAGTACAAGCTCATTCTTATCAATACCAGACATTATTATTAGCGAAGAGGGGATGCTCAACCTAATATTAAACTTAAACACTGAGAAATGCAAAGGTCCGGACGACATTCCCAATGCGTTCTTGGTCCGTTATTCCGATTGGGCTTCCAAATATCTTACTGTCATATTTCAGAAATCCCTTGAAACTGGCATAGTGCCAAGCTCATGGAAACTGGCAAAAGCAATTGCGTTATTTAAGTCCGGAGAAAAGCATATTATTACTAACTATAGACGAATATCACTGACTATCTACTCTTAGTAAACTACTGGAGTATATAATTTATAAACACATCATGGAGCATTTAGAACAACACAACCTATCATCTCAGTTTCAGCATGGATTCAGGAGTGGTTTCAGCACGGTTACGCAATTAACAGAATTCGTTCACGACATATCTAGTTCACTTGATTCCGGAGAGCAGGTCGACGCCATTTTCATCAATTTTTCCAAAGCATTCGATACGGTATCTCACACTAAGCTGATATGCAAACTAACTGCCATATTAAACAACCCTGTCTTGGTCAAGTGGATAGAAAACTTTCTTTCAGATCATGCGCAATTCGTAGAATTGAATGGTTCCGTATCTAATAAATCTAACGTAACTTCTGGAGCTTGCCAGGGCTCGGTCCTTGGACCACTGCTATTTCTGATCTACATAAACGACCTGCCTGGCAACATCAATTCTAAAATCCGTTTTTTTGCGGACGATTGCGTACTATATGACACAATTACCACACCCCAGTGTCACCAAAAACTAAACGAGTAGTCTTCTAGGTTTTGCGTGTGGTGTAAAACATGGCAGATGTCCGTAAACTTCCGCAAAACAGTATCCATGTCTTTCACTCACAAACGTTCCCTGTCTAATTTCACGTACTCATCCGCTGACATAAACCTTCAAAGAGTTACAGAATATAAGTATCTTGGTATTATTTTCACAGGTAACCTAGCCTGGTCGAAACACATCGAATATGTATGCACAAAGTCACTTAAGAAACTGGGTTATCTTCGGCGCACACTCAGCCAAGCACCGAAAGACACCAAACTCCTGATGTATAAAGCACTAATCCAACCGACACTCGACTACGCATGCTCCGTGTAGAACCCTTACCGAAAAGGCGAAATTAACAAAATTGAATCCGTTCAAAAGAAAGCCATTCGTTTCATCTGTCGCAGGTATGACTGCGCTTTCTCACCAACCACAGCCCTCGTATCTCTAGAGCTAACCACCTTAGCTGCCCGTCGTGAAATTAAATCACTAACCTTTTTTCACCACATCATACACTGTTCATATCGCCTGTCATCAAACAAATATGTCACATATGCAAGCCCCACTCAGACCAGAAGCAATCACATCCTTAACGTTTCCCCGTATCATCTCCGCACAGACACGTTCAAATATAGCTTTTTTCCGCGAACAATTGAGCGTTGGAATTTGTTGCCTGGCCACGTACGCTCTCTTGACTTGCTTACATTTCCTTCTAAAATACAACTATTGTAAACTACGTACATGTACCGCTTTGTTTCCTTTCCCCCTTTGTACCAGTGCACTTTTGTACTTATATGTGTATATTAGGTCGATCTTATGTAACCCTTTACCATGCCACTAAAACTGTACACTTCCTTCTATGTTGACTTTCGAACACCTGGTTTCGTCGTTACTGTGTTTTCTTTCTTTCTTTTTGCTTTTGTTTCATTATTGAACTTGTTCGATGCACGGTTTTGTGCGATGTACCCACTCCTGCTATAGCCCCAAGAGGGGCTGCAGTATGTTAAAATAAATAAAATAAAATATCTACGAAGTGAATGATGATGTGTGGGGCGAAGCTTCAGAGGGTTTTATCGGTAACCGTGAATACGTCTGGGTGTCTGCCACTCACACTAGCACATTCTGCTGAGTCATCGATAAACTAGGCGGTCACGAACCAGTCACACTCGAAGGACAATCCATGGCTTTAGGATAAAAAATACCTCGACTGTGCTAGGGGCGGAGGGGAGTTAATCAGCTCCTTCTGCCTTTCTGGCTACGCCACTGGTGATGACTCCCAGATGAGCCATCAAGCCATTAAAAGTATACAGTACACAATTATTCCTTACGCAAAACATAAACGAGACTATCACCTTGGCTACCAGTTCCTATTTAAAATTTTTTTCGCTTCAGTGTTTATAAGACAGGCTTTGGGTCTCAGGGAGCTCTCCTGAAAGCAAAAAAAAATAAAAATAAAAAAACGGTTCTCTTACGATAGCGTTTATCAGTGTACTGCATCAATTCTACTAGCGTGCTATAAGACATATGTACTGATTATGACTAAATATTTTATTAAGTGTATAAAACACACCTACTGCATTTGCAGAACTCCCCAGGAAAGCAGGATGTTTGATTTTATACCTACAAAGCTGCATGGCTCACTTGGAAGTCACCACTCTGAACCCAGTCCTAATAGCACCCCTCCGTTGGCAATGGAATGCCGATGATAACCCTATTCCCATTGCAATTTTTCTAGCACCGAATTCACTCTCTGTATTTCAGGTCAGTGGGATTCTGCTGAAGATTGTCCTTGCGAGTGTGTCATGTCGCTTGAGTTACGTAGGCGAAAATGTGGTACAGATACATACTTCCAAAAAATATTTTTCAAAATTAAAAACAATACCCTCCAGTAATCACCCATAATTAGCTTGTCCATAGAAATTTAAGATAAAATTTTGTGCATATTTATAGTTCGACCACTGAGACAAGCTTTTGATGCTGAATGCCGAAATTGTTCTAAACAAAGTGACACTCACAATTTTTTCAGAGTATCTGCTATAACAACAGTGCCTAAATTATTTTTCATTTGTAGCATGATGACAAGCCACCAGCACATATTTAATTTGTGTCCTTGCAACTTACCATGTTTCCAGAAAAAAAAAACCAAATGTGGAAACTTTATTCTATAATGCTCGTGTGAAAAGCGCTCAAAGAATTGATATACATAATTATGTCATTATTTAAAAGTTAGATAACTTCATTTCCTTGCGAGGAATGTCTTATCGAGTGCATTCCAAAAATTGTTTCAGAGAAAAATTGTTTGACGCCTTTTACTTTATTTGGGGCCAAGCAATAGGCTCCCATAATTAGGGAGGAGAGTTCTCGGCAACAAAAATAAATGACCAGGACGAGTTTCGCACTTCGAAAAATATGTGGAAGTTTTATCAGCCATAGTTGTGATGGTCGGAAAAACCTTGAATGATTTGGCATGGAATGACTCATTAGAGATAACATAGACAGATCAGAAAATAAATGTGTCAAATATTTTTAAAATTTAGAGAAAAGAGGCATTTGCATGCTACATGTGGCTTTCCCTTCCTGTGACTGAAGGCATCTTCAGATAGGTACAAACATTATTACGGCAGTAATTATAGAAATTATCACTATTATTTATTTAACCAGTGATAATGGCTGGTTGGATCAAATGGGCGAATTGAACCTCTTCCTACAAAGAGTCCACTAGCCAGTTTAAAATTTAGGAAAAGCGGCCACAGGCAATCACCGAAGACCGATGCATTCTACTCAAGTTAGCTGGTGAAACCGAAACCAATGCACCAAACAGCGCATCTGCCATTCACTTCGACAATGCCCTCCATGGCGAAACTGTTTCTCTTGCATTGGGGGAGAAGATTAAGTGAGCGTCGATAAGCGGGCACAAAGCAAAGTGTCTTAATTGACGGATTGATAACGGCTAAAGAAACAGTGCGGGCATTGAGGGTGTTGTCGAAATGAATGGTAGACATGCTGTCTGGTGCATCATTTTTGTTTCGACAGCTAAATTAGGCAGATTGCATGAGCCACACGGTGATTATCAGTGACTGCTTTTTCCAAAATTTCAAAGTGGCTATAGACTTTTAGGAGAAAGAACTTGAATTAGCCCATTTGAATCTTACAGCTACTACCTCTGGTAAAAAAGGTAATGATGTTAAATGCTATATTTACTGCAAAAATTAATGTTTGTGCCTAACTGAAGATTCCTATTGCCACAGAAAAGGCAATGCCCCAACTAGCACGCAAGTACCTCCTTTCTCTAATTTTTGAAAAATATTAGACACATTTCTTGAAACACCCTGTATGTCATACACATGCAGACAATGCCAGGTAAAAACAAACGAAAAACCAGCAAGAAGAAATAACGAGCTCGTAAAGAGACAACCCGTAGCCAGGAATGTTTTTTGGAGGGGGGGGGGGCACATGTTGATGGCCATGAAAAATGACTTTCTTCATTACTTATGCTGAGTAGAACAACCCACAACAAGCCACATGCGAATTCGTGGGAATGGGGGGGGGGACAAACTCCTGGGGCACCCCTCTGGCTACAGGCCTCCACTGAGCACACTTATTTGGAATACAGCAGATGTCACATAAGCAGAAGGAAAGTTGTCGTTATATACAGATGTAAACGGAGGTCTGCACAAAAAAAGTTTTTAACCCAAGTGAGCACATTCAGAGGAATGTTTTGCTGTGTTAGTAAAATATGTAGCGAGAAACCCTATCAAGAGCAGTAGAAAAAATATAGAAACAATTCGTCAACCTTAGTGCTCATGTCAAGTAACGAATGTATACAGTCAAAAAGGCCAGCAAGTCTAGTTTCACATGAGAAGACTTACGAAAGCCGCACTTATATTTGAAAATGATGCTACAAACTTCAAGCTAGAGGCTTGTCTTGCAACAGGAAGGCTAATACTCATCACAGAATAAACTTCTTAATTGTTATACAAGTTGGCAATATTGAGTCTGACCTTACCAGTTGAAAAGTGGCCTAAGCATGCGCTCTCAAAATCAAGGTATTGGTGCTGACTTTTTATACGAACTCTTTTATGGCACCGCCACTCATCCCACTGAAGTAGCATAAAATTATCAACAAAAATTTCGATGCTCTAGTGGGTGCTGTTTTGAATTTTTGTGATCTAGCTGACTAATTTAGTTTGCTGTCAGCACAGTAACAATGTGCCAGCAATGTTTACAATACTCTTGCTAGGTTGCCAGCACTTAATGTTTGCACTCACTACGGTTCGAGGTTGCCAGTGTAAAATTCAATGCAGAAATTACAACTACGGGTCTTGAAGGTCACCTTTCGAAGACTATGCTTTGAGTGTGCGTTGTCGAAAGCAAATTTCCAACTGAATAATGTCAACAAAGGAAACATCATCTCACGGTACAGGTTTGTTTCACACTCACTAACGCGGAAGAACATTAACGATGAGTATGAAATTCTGACTGTAGTGCTCTACCCATATGCAGCGAAGTTAAGGGTGCGCTTATGAGCTGCTTGATCACCTGTCACTGTTCTATGCTGCCGGACTGAACGCTGAACCGTCCAGAATTGGCAGTGGAGGATGCAGCGAAAATGATGGCGCTTGATAATTTGCTGGTGATGCGGTGACACAAATTCGTGCAACATTCGGTCACCAAGGTGCTTGTGGCATCAACAGTCATAGTGGCGCTAGCATGAGAGGTGACAGCTGGCCGAAGAACAATAGAAGCAGCACGTAGAAGAGAATAAATAGTGACTGTGACATTGTAACTAGTGTGTCATGACTCCGTTACATGAATAATGTGACATGTTGTCTAACACGATGTCAAAACTTTTTCATCAGTCATGTATGTGCATACCTGCACACTACTGCCTGTGGGGTGTGTGTATGACCCACATGCGATTCACTGCTTATGTTAACTCAGGAACAGCAAGAATGCACTTTGGAAATCTCTGAGTAAGCATTAAGGAGACAGTAGAACAGTACATCTGTTGCCGATAATAGCAGCTTCACAACGAGTGAAAATTTTAATGTATAGATACAGTAAATATCAGTTGTGGCTGCATTTGAACCTTGGAATTCTAAGTGCTGCACATAGCCACACTAGTGGTTGTAAACACCCCAGAAAAGACTAATCAGGCATCGTATTGAAGCAATGTCGAGTGTGTTTGCAATGTTGGTAATTCTTGTTTAAAACAATGTAATAAACAATAAAGATGTACTCATATATGACTCAACAAGATATAATGAAGTGCTGTTTTGCCTGTCAAAAACTATGATATGCACATCATGGCACCGTGGCATGCACCTGGGTTCGATAAATCTGAAGTCTGTGCTTTTAAAAGCACAGATGTGCGTGCAGGCATAATATTTTACCATCAGCGACTTCTGAGGCATCAGTGCGACTGACATATCTTATAAGCCCTTGATATGCTGACACCTCGTAAGTTTACGCAAAAATATATATCAACTTAGTAACAATTGACTCAAGGAGTGAAAAAAATGTAGCCAAGAGAGCTTGGCATTGAATCTTTCACAAGAAATCGATCTCCACAAATCATAAAATTCACTCTATTGTATTTGGATTTAGTCCATGAGAATGTTTAAAAACCACACTTTTTGAAGATATTTTTGTGCCTTCTGCTGCACTGTGAATAATAACATTATCCCAAGTATAACACCAGCAGAACCTAAATAAAAACAGCATGTTTAGAAGAAGTGTGTTAAATCAAATATATGCAACAAAATATGAAAGTAAGCATATATGGGCTTCAAAAACATCTCGACACTAATTAACCTGAGCCAATTACTTGCCCTGTAATAATTGAGTTCTCTCTAAAAAGAATAAGAGTTTTTCATCTTAGTATACAAAAGTGTGTACTATTTCAACCGATTATGTAATCCATTTTACACTTAGAAGCTAGCAATGGCCAAAGCACATATACTTGAGAGTGTGCAAAAAGGAAGCCCTTTTGTGAATGTAAAAGCTGCTGCTGAAATGAATTGTGACATTTATTGCCATTTGGAAGAAATGATTAATTCTATTTTATTACAATATCAAGGTGTAACTTGGTTTCCAAGTGAAAAAATCAATTTATTCTATTTCATTAACAACATCAAGTATCAATTCTGTCCACTTTAAGGTGGAAGTGACATCAACGATAGTAAGTAGCTCTCACTCTGCAAACTTCAAACAGAACTGAAGAAAAGAACACAACTTCTTAATGAAGCTTCACCTTAAAAGAATCAACTACCTTCATGATAACTGCCCCACTACGGTTTCAATCTTTTTTCACTTTTCCAATCTTTGACAAGCAGTTTTTAACTGCAGATAACAGCAGCCATATTTTCTGCAGAGGCTTCAATAAATGCCAGTAGCTGGCAGTGTCTTCGTATTTTTTTTTTTCATCCGTGCATCTAAACTTTGTTGCAACTACTTGACATGGATTGTCACTTCAATACTGCTGTATTGGTTTAGGATTTAACATATACTTTTCTTATTTCAATTGATCCTTTCCCTAATTGGGGTGTTCTTGCCACTTCCAAATTTTATCGTACAGCTAATGGGTTGCTGCATGCATAGGCGTCACTTACCAGTGCTGCATAAGCATACTATTCGAACTATCAGAAGATAGCTGCGTATGGTTAAATGCACCCTAGTATGGTTTGCATCTCTCGTTTACTCATGCAGGCTAATACTAGACTGTAAACTATTAATGTAAGCACGGACGAAACTGATATGTTGTCTAAAGGTTCCTCATGCCTTCGCAGCTAGTACTCACCACTAGGACGCATTGCTTCAAGGTATGAACACAGGCAAGGACACAGTCCAGCAACCACATCAAAAACGTTTTTATCTCTTAAAATAAAAAAAAGCAATTTGATCACTTTCTTTGACAGTAACCAATGAAGGGTACTACTAAATGTGAAATTTACCCTATTTCTTTTTACTAGGACCACCTCAATGCTAAATTTACAACCAAACATTCACGAAAACCAATATCTCTGCAACTTTTCCACCAGCTGTAAATATTATTTCGCACTGTACACATATAAAACTATTTTTGCCTACAGAAAAAACTTTAATCAGCTAATACGAAGTATCATATTTCACTAAATGTTATCTCTCTGTGAAAAAAAAAATCACCAATATGCACTATTGCATATATATGCACTATTGCTGCACTATTGCTCACCATATTCACTATTCAACTATGCAAAAGATAAAAGAGAATGCAAAGAAAACCATGTACGTCTGAGTTATGATAAACTGATTATCAATGGGCAAGCTTTTGTCGGGGATAGCGACACGCAGATGGTGGTTCCAGTGAGGGCGCATGCGCAAATGGATAGAGGCAAATGACCTGCACTAAATTCTGTTTCCCTCAACGAAAATACAGAGGGTGGCTCACTGCCTGAACAACTTTTTGTTCCGCAAGTAAATTGTCGCAGCATAAAAAATGAACTCGATAGCTTCATGTCCTTGATACCTACCATTAAGCCCCAAATTGTAATGGGCACTGAATCATGGTTTGATGACTCTGTGTGTAATGTGGAAATCTTTCCGCCAGGTTTTACTGTCTATCGGAAAAATAGACATGGGCATGGCGGGGGAGTGTTTCTTTTAATATCAAATACATTGCCAAGCACTGAACGTTTTTTTGAAAACGACTCAAATGTGTCTGGTGCCTCGTGTATTTACCCAAGGGAAACAATGTTGCGTTCGGGACATTGATTGATTGATTGATATGTGGGGTTTAACGTCCCAAAACCACCATTTGATTATGAGAGATGCCGTAGTGGAGGGCTCCGGAAATTTTGACCACCTGGGGTTCTTTAACGTGCACCCAACTCTGAGCACACGGGCCTACAACATTTCCGCCTCCATCGGAAATGCAGCCGCCGCAGCCGGGATACGAACCCATGACCTGCGGGTCAGCAGCATGGTACCTTAGCCACTAGACCACCACGGCGGGGCGCGTTCGGGACATTCTATCGCCCACCGGGCAGAAGCGAGTCGTTCAGTTTACTGTCTAATGTGCTATCTGTTATGCCTAACAGCGCATTTCTTGGGGGAGATTTTAACTTGCCGAATTTTAGATGGAGTGCTGGATGTGGTATTGGTGACGGTTCCCGAATCTACTTAGAGTTTGAGGAATTGCTCGGACTGTATGACTTACAACAGTACGTGCTGGAACCTACACGAGAAAACTCAATCTTAGACTTGGTGCTTTGCAACGAACTAAACTTAGTATCAGGGATTACCGTGTGCCCAGGTATTAGCGACCACAGGGCTGTTGTCGCGGAGCTTAGCGTACAGCGTGTACGGACATCTCAGGCTTTACGAAGAAAAGTGTTCAGCTATGACAGAGGAGATTATGTTGCTATTAGAACTGAACTAGAAAATTTCTTTCCTACTTTCCAGCATATGTGAAAAGCACGCTGTCCGTTGGCTTTGTGGTCAACATTTCGTGACAAAATTCTTGGATTGGTTGAGAGTCATGTTCCATGTAGGTACTTGCATAAAAAGAAAACGCATAAACCTTGGTTTAACGCAGAAATACGCAAAATTGTCAGGAAAGCTAGACGCGCTTATAAAATATTTTCTGCTAATCCTAGTTTGGTAAACCACAATCACTTGGATGAAATAAAGAATTTATAAAAGTAACAATTAAATCTGCGAAAGATTGTCTCTTTGTTAAATTAGGCAAAGACTTAAAAGAAAACCCGAAGGCATTCTGGAAATATGTAAAACAGAACCAAAAAGAAGATTCATCTATATCAGCCTTAACTGTCGACGGCAAAGCCGTGACGTCACACTACCAAAGGGCAGAATGTTTCAATGAATATTTTTAATCAGTTTTTTCGCATGAAACTGACGAGCAGGCATCACTTCTAAACAATGCTGCCCAGAGCAATATTATGCCAGACATTCAAATTGATGTTAGTGGCGTCGATTCATTATTACGCCGCTTAGATGCAACAAAAGCCATTGGACCTGATGGACTGTCCCCAGTAGTTCTCAAAGAGTGTCATGACGTTATTGCTCCATATTTAAGTATCATCTATGTACTTTCCCTCGATGCTGGTCTCATTCCCCAAAATTGGAAGACAGCAAATGTTACACCCGTTTTCAAATCTGGCGATAAAAAACTCCGAGAAAATTACAGGCCGATATTATTAACATCGGTATGTTGCAAAATATTTGAACACATTTTACATACCAATATATTTAAATTCCTTGATTCCAACGCTTTATTTACTCCCTTCCAGCATGGTTTTCGAAAAGGTTATTTCTGTAACACACAACTAATAGAATTTCAGCATTTCGTATCCAAAGCTATTAATAACAATAGTCGCGTAGACGCGGTTTTTATAGAGTTCCAAAAAGCATTTGACACTGTGTCCCATAAGCTCTTGGATGTAAGGCTTGCCGCATTGGGCATAAACAAAAAGGTTCAAAAGTTGATACGTAATTATTTGAATGGTAGAACCCAGTCCATTGTCTTAAATAATGTCAAATCTTCGTCCATAGCAGTAACTTCGGGCGTTCCCCAAGAAAGCGTTTTAGGACCCTTGCTTTTTCTAATCTACATAAACAACATAGTTGAAAACATTACATCACCCTTAAAATTATTTGCTGACGACTGCGTCATATACAGAGAAATCAAGATTGAATCTGATACTTCCGTTTTGCAAGCCAACCTAGATCACATAGCGGACTGGTGTAAAGAGTGGAAAATGAATTTAAACATTAAAAAGTGTTGCAGTGTAAGCTTCTCAAGGAAAATGTCCAAATCATTTCATCAATATAACATCTATGGTGTACTTATTAACACACACTGCGATTATAAATATCTCGGTGTTCATTTTACTTAATCGTTTACATGGAACAAACACATTGACATGGCCATAGCAAAAGCTAGTAGGATGTTATACTTTATTTGAAGGAATTTCAAACAGGTGACTCGCGAAATCAAGGAAACTTTATATTTTTTGCAGGTCAGGTCCATACTTGATTATGCATGCGTAGTATGGGACCCCCACCAAGACTATCTTATAAATAAAATAGAAAAACTTCAGAAGCAAGCGGCAAGGTTTGTTTTAAATAATTGTAGCCCCTAGGCCAGCGTTTCACAAATGAAGGCCACTTTTGGATGGGATCTGCTACGTGTACGTAGACAGAAACTACGGCTTAAACTGTGGCACCAGATATATTACTCTAACAATGGAATCAATCACCATAGCTACCTTGTTCAACCCCCCTACACATGCACTCACTGTGACAATAGCAAAAAGATGTCTACTTTCAAATGCAGATCCAATACTTTTTTCCACTCATTCTTCCCAAGAACAATAAGAGAGTGGATCAGCTCAAGTGACTACTTGGTTGTTATAACAAATAATTTATTTTTTTCTATGCTGTGAAATTCTTCTTGCATTATGTATGGTCTGTGTGTATGAAACTGTATTTTGTGATGCATTATTATGTTCTGATAAATGTGACGGTGGTTCTTTTTTGTTTTTATTTTTATGTATTTTGCTACGAATTCCTTTGTACTGACTGTTTTTTGTCCCCCCCCCCCCACCGCGTAATGCCTATATGGCGATGTAGGTACTCTGTAAATAAATAAATAAATAATATTGTTCATATACTGAAAATTCCTACCACTGTTCTACACAGAAAATCTGTTCTTAACTGGATTGGGGATTAACACATGTTCAAATAAAATTCTTGTGGTTAGACGTTCCAAAACTCTGATATTATTATGAAGGACACCGTGGTGGAGGCCTTCGGAAATTTTCACCATTATGTCATCTTTATCGTGCACTGACATTGCACAATACACGGGCATTTACCATTACCCCTCCATCAAAACGCGACTATATAATACGGCCGGCTTCAAACGCACGGTCAGCAGCCGACCACCATAGCCACAATACCACCACGGCGAACGAAGCACAAATTATTTTATATTTTTTAAAACGCGTTTGACGAGTAGTGGTTTCTAGCGTTCTGGGAGAATTCACATGCCGCTTTACATTTCCTGAGTTAACGTTCTCTCTGGTTGTTCGCATCTCGGTGCTACCTGCCTTCAGCCACATTTTATTAGACAACGCGGAGGAGATGAACTTTGGCCCGACGGGGAGAACACGTGTGTAGGCTGCAGCGCGCCAACATTTCACGGTAGATATCGCCTTGTCTTTCGGCGCAGCGGCGTACCAGCAGCGTAAACAAAACGCCGCCAGCATAAAGGGAGGCGCACACATTAAACGGCTGCACTACGGCGTTGACAAGCCCTAACGCTGTTGGCATAGAGTAATGCAACTGCTGTGGACAAGTAATCCGAGGGCAATGAAAATGTAATGCTCGAAATGTAAACGCGACCAACACAATCAATTGGCAATTTCCGTAAATGCTGTATTTTCTGCTCTCAGTACGGACTCCGTCTGAGAAAAAGCATGCATGGTACAAGCAGCGCGATACCGACATCGACATAGAAGCACTGCGTTTATGGCCGTGACTTTACTCGAAGCAGCCTAATCTGAGATAGTGCGCAAGGTACTACACGACACAGATCATTAGTAACACGAGTTGTAACCTAAACGGCGAATAAATGCGAAGTTAGGCACTAACCTGCAAGATGAAACTGGATAAATAAGCAGCGCCAGCCGGGTCCCGTTCCTTGTGTGCGTCCTAGCCGTTGAGGAGGGTAGTGACTGGAGTAGTGACTGCCGACGGATGAGTGACGATGGCGGTGCGCCCGCCGCGGTCGAATGGTTTCTCTTTTCGCGATGCCCGCCTAAACCACCGTTTGGGAATTAATACAGTTTCGTAGAACAAAAGCTGTGCAGAACACGTCGTGGCGATGGATGCTGTGATGGTATGCGATGGGCATATTAGTATGAATTTCTGGAGGTCATCCGAATTTCAAATGATTACTTTCGTCTAATTTTTTCTTGATTGAGGAGACACTTGTTTTTTGCACTATTCAGTGAAACATCATTGGTAAACGTATGATGTATTCGTAATATTCGCGAAGTGGTGAAGTCTGAGATTCTCAAACGTGTGCTGTATCCTTGATTTTGGCGAAGGGGAAGAGTGCGTTTATTCCCTGGACACTATGTCCGCTTTTCTGTTCGTGAATACGCGCAAATGTTTGCAGTGTACTCGACTGCCGTCTGTAGGTCTGTTTAAATATCACAGCATATCCACTGAGTGAATGATTATGAGTGGCGCGAAGCGTTCGTTCATCGATTCTTCCGAGTGCCAGTCCGTCTGTGCATGCGTCCACGCGACGGATCGCGTTCGAGATTGCGTAGGGCGCGTGAGTGACACTGACGAGACGCGAGCCAAGGAAGCGGAGTTGAAGCGTCCACCACTAACGATCCGCCACGTACGGCGACTATCCAGGAGACTGAGAGGGGCATTCGTTCTTCGCGCACTCAGGCAAAGCGCACCCAGCAGCCAATCGGAGAGTAGCATCACTTCGGAGAATAGCGAAAGAGTAACGCCATCTAGGAAATGAGACAAGAAATGATCATCCATTTTTTTCCTTCCTTTTTTTTCGTATCTTCTTCACGTGGACAAGTTTAGACTAAGAGGAGCTTCGCCCCTGAAGGCATGAACCACATGGAAAGGAACCTATAACACAGCAGCCAGATCAACGTTTCACAAGGTAAATCATTGTTTACCACTCAAGAACATCCTTCACACGGAAGGATATGGCGAAACGGGACTACTTCTAATTTAAGGTTGCCACATTTAGAATACCACATGCCCTAATATAACAAGGACAGAAGGGCAGAACAACCAAAGGCTTCTCATAACAAGCGCCAATAATCTTACGGCTTGGCTTATGTAGAGAAAGCGGAACATGTGCATGTACATGTATGTTTCTACAGTATGTTTCTACAGTATGTTTCTACATGTAGAAACATATGTTTTTACAACTAGAACATCTAGAAACGTATCATCCCATGCTAACGAACCTTATAGGCGATAGCAAACTCGACGCTTCTATTCAAATCTGGAACGCTGAAGAGGCTGAGAAGGTGACTAAAGAACATGTGGTAGGCACGAGAAAAGTTCTAGTTAGCGACCCACACAACACTATTCAAAACTACGCTAAAGATTGAATCTTCCTAGAAGCACTAAGAATCGTGAACTAACTATCATGGTAGGAGAAACTTTATTATCAACAAGTTTCACACCGAAACCCCCTTCGCTAGAACAAAGCATGCGAACTGACCAACGGAATCATCGTAAGAGAACAGCACTGAGAACTGATAGAAGTCGAATGGCTGGCTTCAAGGTATAAACAGCCATTTACAAATTACGAATGGCCAGCTTCTTCCCAACAACACCTTAAAAACAAAGCATTTCTTAGTAAACTTCGGCGACTTTGAGCGTATCTATCTATCTATCTATCTATCTATCTATCTATCTATCTATCTATCTATCTATCTATCTATCTATCTATCTATCTATCTATCTATCTATCTATCTATCTATCTATCTATCTATCTATCTATCTATCTTTCTTTCTATCTATCTATCTATCTATCTATCTATCTATCTATCTATCTATCTATCTATCTATCTATCCGCTTACGTTTGGGTGCTCTCGTGGTAACCGCCTTAACTTGCGTGAACAAAAATTAGTGTGGGAGGGTAAGGTGATTTCACTAATATGACTCACTCGTCAAGACATGAACAATAACACAATCCGGTCACGTTTGTCGTCCAACACTTCAAGCCAGACAGTGGGACCTACCCACGGGCGGGTATGTGCCGCTGGTATGCGGGTATGTGCCACAGGTGATTGACACTTAGTATCTACCCAGGAACGACGAGAACACAGATGGGCAATTTTAACGCGGGAGCGTTAAGGAATACCCAACATCGGTAGCGTCGTCCCGTCGAATGCAAAAAATAAATGTAGGGGACTTAGCTGGAATAGAACCCAAGCATTCTATGGGACAATGAAGCATTTTACCACAAAGCAATGCCAGGTCTCGGAACTACTTTTCAAAAAGACTCTGATCTTCGTGAAACATCAATTGTGGTTGCTGTGCTGCCTACCCAATTTTATAAACACTAGATACGTGCTCCTTTCATACAGCTGCCACGTCGGGTTAACGTCAATTGTGATTACTTGTCATGCGCTGAAGTTTATTTATGCAGCAGTGTCCAGGGCCAGCATCTTTGCGTGCATCAGCGCTTCATATCAGCTTCTGGTTTTGCTAATACACATGTGCCAGTTGGCATCGTTGCGCAAGTGCAAACAACTAGTTATATAAACATCTGCAACTCTTCAACATATGTCTGTGTGTCCAGCATTTGTACATATATTTAGCGTCATTTCTTGACGTGCGACTCGATAAAAAAATTGCAACACAGTCACCCTCCGTGCGCATGCTTTACATTACGTCAATTCCCAGGTACGTGGGATGTGCCTTTTTTTTACTGGAAAGACAGCAGGCCACATTCGGGTGACTTCTGCAAAAAAGAGCTGAGCTGAGTTTTGTGGCATATCATGATTTTTAAACATATTTATAGATTATGCCAAGAATATTGAACCTGTGGTATAGCATATAGTGAACATTGCTGTTACTAAAGACGAAGGGCTGGTGGAGTCCGCATATTCGCAACAGTTTATGGTGTAACTGCACGCTATTGCTTTCCGTTTTTTTTTTCATGTTTTTTAAGCTATTGGTATTAGTTGTGGTTCCTTCACTGTAGTTATAATTTTCACCGTATTCATATTGGTACCACCCTCTCTGTAACACCATGAGAGTATTGAAAGTATACTAATAAATAAATAATAAATAAAAATAATGTAGGGTAAGAGCAGCTTTTTCTTGGAAAGGTTGGTCCTCAGCCACACAATCTGGATTGTCTCGAGCTGCCATAAAGTAGTTATATTTACACAAGAACATTGAGGGCAGGGACAAAACCAATCTGGGAGACTAGCTAAAACCCAGATTTTAAGTTCCAAGCATTTCGGCAACCCGAAGACTTGGCGATGGTCCGGGAACTCCCATCAATTACCCAGCAGAGAGAAATCTCCTTGCGTCAAAGGGTTGGAAACAGGCACCGCATAGCCGAGAAAATGCTGTTCTATATTGCAATGAACATCTACAAGGACTATGTGTTGGGGACGGAGTTCATCTTGTGGGGGACCGCGGCGAATGACTGTTATAATTTTGTGGGCGCATCTTCTAGCTTACGACAAACGTAGAGGCTTGCAAAGTACGAATTATATTAGGTTTGCATGTACACTTCATTATAGATTATCCTTCAGACAACCAAACTTGCTTTTGTTTAGCAAAAGAGGTCCCGTCGCTGCTCTAGTGATGCAGAAGGTATGATTTTATAAAATGCTATGCGTAGGGCTCAACAAAAAAAAAGCGTGGTGGTCAGAAGGAACGCCAACGTGACCTGCAATTGTCTCGAGAGACTGCAGTATCGAAAGAAGAGACCATTATTAGATGATAATCAGACCCCCTCTTTATATCAGCAACCACCCTGCAAGGACACGTCCAAGCCTTATGTGCGTCTCATTACTCTTATCGATCTGCAGCAGAAATGTGCTTGTAAGTTGTGTTTTGTTATAGCTGTGCGCGTCAACGAAAGTGATTGCAGGGAGTACCTGTGGCCTGAAGAGATTTACGTTTATTCCCAAAAGAGATAACACCGATGCCTTGAACGATGGCAACGGGTCTTTCATCATGAACAAAATGTGCTCGCCATTTTTTTGTTAGTTATGTTTACACACACACAAACACACACACACACACACACACACACACAACACACACACACACACACACACACACATACACAAACGCGCGCACGCACACACGCGCGCACACATGCAGACAAACCCGCGTTTGCTTGTAAATAAGTTACCACCAAAAGAAAAGAAGCGCGCCCAAGAATCGCAAAGTACAAGGTACTGAAGTGTGCTTTGTGGAACCACAAGAAAGCTTCGTTGGTATGTAGCTGAATAAGCCGCAATCGTCATCTGCTGCCTTCCTCCTCGACCACGAAGCCAGAGAGCACGGGAGAGTCGTGACCCCGACCAGGGCGAATCACATGCCGTGTTCGGCATGTGATTCACCGGCATGAGACTCATCGTGACGCGTAGGCAGGCAGGAATGGAAAGGGTTGGGTTGAAAGCAGTGGTATCACAGCGGAATTTAAACTTTTTATAGAAATTGTCACATGCTTTGAATTTGATACGTGACGTGATGGCGATGGTGACGGGAAAAACACAAGGCAAGTGTTAATATAATTGCTATGCAAACAATCAATATTTACTTTTAATGTACGTGTCATGTTTGCTGCTGTCATACCTTATGGCTATCCGCAGAATGTTAACTATAGTGACAGTGCATACATTTATATCATATCTTCGAAAGTAGCTCAGCAACTAATGTATCGACATAACGTAACACATAATATGGCCATCATCATCATTTACAACGAAAGGGTTCGTGGCGAAAATCAGGTGCGTTTAAGCCCACAGAGAGCAAGCTGAATTTTTCAGTGAATTACTAGCCTATTTAGCATTGTACAACAATATTTGGCGATAAAAAACGGTAACGTCACCATGATCACGTGAAAGGTGAAAATACTACTGAAGGAAGAACGTCCAATTTAGAGAGTTCGGGCTTCCGAAGGATCAGGAAAGTCACATCGCAACGACGAATGCTTTCAATAAAGCACCTCGAACTCGCATCTGGAAACGAAGAAGTGAGATGGTATCCCCCAGGTGACAGCAAGCAGTGTGGAACCGTATCGTATTTGGCATCATAAATATATTACAGATGGCTCACTATGAAAGCTCGCGTTATTTGTCAAGACATAAGAGCTCTGGCCAGAAAGTACCCGGGCTTGTATGACGTACGCCGAACAGGAATCTTCGCTGAGTTGCAAGAAAAGCAAAGACCAATGAGGACCTTCGAATGCTCAGTGTGCACCGTGCAGACATAAATCTGAGATATATGAAACTGCAACGTCACGTGGAAGCTGAATTTTTTCATGTAGTTCTTGGTGAAATGCGGGTGATGGCAACGGTATGACGCGGCGGACGTTACGAAAGCCATTAGAGGCACTCGTGGGAGAAGGTCAAAGTTGAAGGGATGCCTGTGTGCATCTTACTTTTACTTTTACAAAAGTAGTATGTAAGATTTTGTACGTTGTGTGGAAATTTCTGTGTGGCGTGGACACTCAGTGCTGAAAAACGGGAACTAATTGTGTAAGTGTTGTGCTATGTACATGTGTATAGCCTTGTGTTTGCTACAAAATGTGCGATGTTGACTTTTGTGTGAGAGAAGAGGAGTAGCCGGCGCCACGCATTGGCACCAACCTCTCCTTACATACATTTGATTAAAAAAGAGATTTTGTAGTTACATAGAAGCCGTTGGGTCACTGCAGCCCACGCAGGCAGAATGGATCTACGTGGTCAAGTTAGTGATTTCTCAATGATTCTGCCAGCTTTAGAGGTTAGAGATAACGCAAATCAAAGCGGGTCGCAGACTCAGTGAAAAATCTGTATATTATCGTTGGGCTCTAGGCAACCCATGTGGCCTTCCCAACCTACAATTTTAACGACAAAATGTCTGTCTTTTTTCGTCTGTGTCTCATTTATGCCAGAAGTTGGGGCATTATAGGTGAAATTTATGGTTTACCCCCACGAGTCTGAAGATTTTTTTGCGATTAACCGCATGAAGTCTTTAAAAGGACCACAGGAAGTCGCCCGACAAAACAGACGAGAAATATATCAAGTTTTATGTAACATATATTAAAAATAGGCACATAACGCAGCAACAGACACATGGCTGCTGCGATGTATGTGCTAAATGAACCATTGCTTTGCAAACACTGCAGCATTTATTCCAATTCATGAGATTGTGTTTGAATATAGCCAATTAAGCAACAAAAAGTGTCCTCGAGTGTACTTTGACGTGTCTAAGAGTAACAAAAACGACTGAAATTTGACAAAGTTTGAAAGAAAATTGTCCCAAGCAAGCAACTTATTGTCAGCTTTCGAATTCACAGTACACGCTCTTATAGAAAGGAAATAATTATTTCAGAAGGTTGTGTTACGAGGCCAAGTAGAAAAAGCGAATTTTTTCTCAAGATGTTATTTTTTGTAATCTGATTTTGTGAAATGCGCGATTGACCGCCTGTCATTTTCGTGCACAAAGGTTTCGTCTACGAAGTTTCTTTTAAAAGATACAAGCAAAAATGCCTGACCACTAAACACGTGCGCAACCAAAACAGAAATTGACAGTATAGTGTGCATCATGAAAGAGGCTGCATATTTAGTATTGTATTAGTTAATTAGTTGTCATATATAGTGCGAACATGTCACAAGGCTTCGAAAGCGTTGTAAACAAATCATTCCTAATCATAAAAGTGAAACTTCTCACCATGTGAACGCGTATTGTTCTACATGTGTTGTTCACGCTCAAGGACACATGCATGGGCCTATAGACTATTATGTTTGGTTTGGTTGAAGCTAAGGGTCATTTCAGAAACTGACAGCCAAAGTACATTTGATGTTTCAAAGTAAATTCGCATCGAGCCTCTTCTCTATCTCTGGAAAGCGTAAGCTCACAAATGATCCGCACTGAAGTGGGAAAGCATCCCGTCATCGCACTGATGCTGCGAAACAAGCTAGAAAACAAACGTAGAGCCACCATTCGAGAATTTCGCAAATGAAGCTTAATTATCTGAAAACAGTGACAATGTCTTTAAGTAACAGAAAAGAAACATTGCAACGTTGGTAAGGCACTCCCGTTCACACAATAGGAAACGTCGAGATATTTAAGTACTTTGTCGTTGTTTTCTCTGCAAACGTAAAGTTGCACAAAAAATTGACTTTATTTTTGCAGAATTGCTTGAGAATTTAGATTACATAACAAGAACGTTAAAAGGCGCCACAAAAGAATGCAATCTTACAGCCTATAAGTCACTGGTAAGGCCTAATATTGAATATGCGTTGGATGCATGGTCACACCACCTTGAAAATGACAAAAATACACTTAGGTTCGTCCAGCGAAAAGCAATCATGCAGATTTTTTTTAATCACTCGGGTAGTAACTTCTCCCCCTTCACAGCACTACTAAGTTTTACTGCTGAATCGTTTAGAGCAGCGACGTGTGTGCGATTGCCTTATAATTTTGTATAACATGGTACGAAAATCTGTCATCATAGCTATACCCATTTCTTTCACCGCTACTACTACCTATGGGACCCGTCGATACATTTAATTGAATACTGCACCATTGAGAAGCTTCATTGATTGTTTTAAGTCCTCTTTTTTCTCGTTCACAGTCGACACTTGCATAATACTTCACCGTTACTTGAGAAGACTAGCATATGCACGGTTTGTAGAATAAGTGTACAATTATGTACTTTGGTGTTTTTATTTTTGTTGTTGTTTCCTCGCTCGTTTCTTGCAACCACTCCTGCAATGACTCAAACATGGGACCACAGTATTCGGGGACTTTAGAGCTCAAGATGATCTTTTGTAAGTACTGCACCTGTATGATGTATTTTTTTTTTTCAAAACATACTTGCCGTACGCCAACAGTCACAACCCTTTTGCTAATAAACACTTTTCAATATAACTGGATACAATTTTTATCACACTATAGTAGCCAGGAGATGAACCTCAAAAATCAATATAGTTCCACAAGAGTTAACATGGCTGCCTCTTATACGAAGGCATGCCTGATAGTGCTAGTGCATACATCATATTTTTATGACCTTGCAATTCCGCAGCGTCATTTTCGTACAGCACCGCTAAACTTGTAACCCAATATTTAGGGGAAAAAATGTTCAGTTTGGCACACCGGCATTGCTCTCTGTCGTGGTGACAATTTTATTCGAGGACAAGAGGGCTACTACTATATCAAGGAAATATACCGGATGTTTCGAGAAACTGTGCGAAACTCTCAGCAGCGAAATACTATATTTGTTCGATGTCTTCCAGAATTCCTTCGTTTGACATAACCACTTAACTCCGCTAATGAAAAAGTTAATTTACCTTTCTTCATGACTGACCCAAAGATGCCATCAACCATCTTAAGATGCTGGCGGCTACAGAAGGAGTAATATTGAAGACATCGAATAAATATTGTTTCGTCGTCATCGTTGGAAAAATGAGACACACTTCTTAAAACACACAGAACAAGACTCAGTTCATACCTATGGCAGGCTGCTTCATTAAATCCAAAATTGCAACGCTAAAAACAACAATAAACAACTATAACAGTATGATGTCATGCTCGTGCAAATAAGTAGTGATCATGCCGATAAATGTCGTAAGCTCAATTTCTTCTATTTGAAATTGTCACTTTGAAGCTAGAAAGAACAATCAATAATTAACAAATCCATCTGAGAACAAAGTGTATTATCTTCTAGCAAATCGCCTCTATGGCTTTATATATGCGTGCGTTAGTTTTCCTAAGTACGTCTAAACATGCATAGACACTGTTCTTCGTAGGTTTCCTGTATTGGCTGAGAAAGGTAATAGCGATAATTTCACGGCGTTCGATACAGAGAAATGATCAGCCTCCTTTCACAGGTAATACCAGGTCTTTGGGCATACACGAATAAAAAAGACAGCCACCAAAATTTGATGTTAGCCAGTACCATGTATGTGCGTGTCGGGGTTTAAGCGAACCACCAGACGTCGCCTGCTCTATTCTCCAGCACTGGAGAACCATTTCGTGGTGCCGTGCGCGCTGCAGGATTACTGCAAGTGCGGCGGCCTGCTGAACGACTCATTTCTCCTCTGGAAGTATTGCCTACCACCACGAAGCGCGAGAGATTTCTGTTGGCTTTGCTGCGGGTTCAACAGCCCTGCCTGCTGCGAGCCTGCACTGTTTATTGAAGAGCTCCATGTGTTTGCGTGACGGTGAACTCCCCCCCCCCCCCCTATGAGAGCGAGTTGCGGCAATAATACGTCGCCTATCATTGCGTGGTTCCGAGCAATATACCCCCCTTGCGCTAGTTCGAAATAGATCTTGGATGGGCTCGATGAACGTCCATTTTTTCTAAACCGGTCTTGCTAAAGTATCTAGCGCTGGTCCCTATCACAGCTTGCGAGAACTCAGCAATGAAAGCCGAAGGGTCGAGGTAAGTCTCACATGAAGATGCCGCAGTTAACTTTGTCTTGTTCATAGCAAAAATTTTCAGAAGTTTGTCACGGCAAGAAACCCATAGACGTTAACTTGGCGTCATGCACTTTTTTTAGAGTGTTAGGTGCTTAGTCGAATACGTATAGCTTTCGGGATTACTCTGAGCAACGCTCACGCGCATTTCTATATATTTCTGTGTCCTCACTAAGAAAAATAAACAGGCTGCCAATCATGAGAGATGAGAAAAAATTGATGTTCTGCCAAACATTTCCTTCCTACCAGAGCTCATCTTACACGAAACGTGCGCAGCGCCAGAAAGTGAGCCCGAGTACAAACCACACGTATTTAGGTATGAAGGCTGACTGACACAACTAAAAAGAAATCGATGTAGAGAATTACTGTTTAGAACGAATATTTTTGGGCTTTCTGCCCATATGAGTTAGTGATAATTCACTTCAAAGTCTTCATAATAACCACTGCTAGTTCTTAGGCCTATTGATACTACTAGCACTTATACTAACACTGCTAATATACTAATGCTGCTAATACGATTTAAAAAAATATTCATAGTTTAAATGTTTATATCACCAGTAACATGCAGATACAGATGCAAAAAATGTATACATATAGTGCGGTGTGATACGAGCAGGAAAAAAACCCTTGGTACTGCCTCTGTAGTTGCATTTAAAATAAATCAGTCCATCATCTTTTATTTGCCAGTGTTATATTGAAACAAAACTAGATTCACCAGTCAGATATTTGCCCCTAAGTATACGCGTCGTCTTCAAAGCACCCTTCCTCATCCGTATACGCAAAATAATCACATCGCCCAAACCTTTCGCAAGTGGCCACATAGGCCAGCGTATTTTGATTGCAAAAATAGCCTGTGTTCAGTCCATATATTTCATTTGAAGTGTATAGTGCCTTCTGCAATTTTGCTGTCTAAGTTGGCATTACGCGTTCTAGGTAACTAGTGCTGCTTATAAGCTACCAGACAAGCCACCTCGTCATTTTCACGCACGTGTTTTTATGCCTGGCTGTTTAAAATGACAGATCCAGGATCTACATAGTTTGACTTGTGGTCGACAAAAGGATACTAGTATCACGAAATTGGTACGGGATGCTCATTTCGTAGTTTTCCTTCATTTTTGTGTGCTATTTTAATCGATGAACTTATACCTGTATTCCTTCCTTTTTTAAAGAGAGCAAAACGGTGACCCTAGGACACATTGCAAATACAGCCAGAGGCGTATCAGTCGAGAAGGCAAGGGGGGTGCAAGCCCCCCCCCCCCCCCACAAAGAAAAGTTGGGCGGGATGAGCCCCCCCCCCCCCCTTATGACAGTGATGATGGTCAGCTGCACGCTGGGGAAACCAAAAAATAAGGTGAAGTTTTTCTTTATCACAGTAATCACTCAATATATTGTTACGAAGAAATGAAAATGTTAGCAGGGAATGTTTTGTTATAGCAAACTTTTACTAAATTTCTGCTGTGACGATTGCCCTTGAATGTTGTATGCGGTGCGGGCCGCCTATGCAAATCTTCCGCGCCTTGTACTGTTGCATTGCAAAGGAGGCTACAGTACAAGGCGAGAAAACGTCTTGAGTGAGAGAGAGAGAACTCGTTATTGAACTGAAGAGAATTTAGGCGGCATATAAAATTTGATGACTTCCTACTCTGCTTGGGAAAGGAGATTGAGAA